>JANRGW010032026.1:0-25741 GCA_024733675.1 Psilopsiagon aymara | reverse complement strand
TGTCCTATCACTGCAGTCCCTAATGAAGAGTCCCTCCCCAGCATCCCTATAGGCCCCTTCAGATACTGGAAGGCTGCTCTGAGGTCTCCACGCAGCCTTCTCTTCTCCATGCTGAACAGCCCCAACTTTCTCATCCTATCTTCAGTCCCTAATGAAGAGTCCCTCCCCAGCATCCCTATAGGCCCCCTTTATTCTTCAAAACCTTGCTGATACCTGAATTCAGTTCAAAGGTACAAACCCGAAGGTTCTGTCCAGGAAGCCCTTCCTTCTGCTTTCTCTAGAGGCTCTTAGAAAGTTTTGACTACTTAAAGGCAGCCTCCGTAGCCCCATTGTGCATCTGACTGATGCTTCCAAGTCCTAGGAGAACAATATGGATCGTAAGGAAGAGTGGGGTGTGTTAAGAATGGAATTAGATTGATTAACATTGAGCATGTGTTGTAACCCATAGCAAGTGAAAGCAGGCCTTGTGCTGGGGTGGCAGGGTAAGGAAAATTGGTGGGTTTGTTGCTCTGGTATGTTAGATTCAAACTGTTAAAGATGAACTTGAGACATTTTCCTCTTGGTGTTCTGGGACTAGTTTTGCTGCGGTTTTGATTTTATTAGATTATGTGAGTCTCTAGACTTAAATGGTGAAGATTTCTGAAAGCCGAGCATAGCGGAATGTGTATAGCTAATGCTTGAATAGTAACGGATTATAGACTTGATGTTCATGTAGACAAAAATGGATGTTTAAGGAGTCTTAGGTCAAACACGGATGTTTAAGAAGCCTTGCTTGCACTAAAACTATGGGATGCTAGTAAGTTGTTATAACCCCTCTCCCCCATTCAGCTCATCCCAGTCAGTGGTTATTTCACTTATCGTAACACTTTGCTTTGGAGAACTTTGAGCCCCACAGATTAAGAAGGGAAGCATCTCCCCAGCTGTTGTGGAGGGCCGCCAGTTTCTTTCTCCCTCTGGTTGGTGGGAGGCTCTTACCCTCAACAGCAGATGCAGCAGAGGATGAGGTGGTGTGTCTCCTCCTGACTGTCCTTTCTTTCCCTGCTCCGGCGCTGGCAGCGTTGGCTCTGGACACTACACAGCGTACGCAGCCCACGAAGGCCGTTGGTTCCATTTCAACGACAGTACTGTAACCTTGACCGACGAGGAGACTGTGGTAAAAGCCAAGGCCTACATCCTCTTCTACGTGGAACGGCAAGCCAAATCTGGATCAGATAAACTTTAATACCTCCTTTTAATTCTTACTTATCGAGTCCACAGGACAAAACATTTCCATTTTTCCATAAATACTTGATCCAAGACTATTAATTTCATTGTGCACTTTCCAATTTCCTCTTGTGGGTTTTAGTTTTGTTGTGTCAATGGTAGCATTCGACTTACTGAACTCGGACACAGACTAACTTTTTTTTAGTTATACCAGAAAACCTCAGCAGATTTTGATTTGCTGCTTTAGTTGCGATAACTCAATTTTTGTATCTGTAGTTTCATGAAATAGTTATTTGACTTTTTTATATTAATGTTTTCAGTTCTCACTTTCTAAAGGCACATTTACATCAGAGAAGCTTTCTGTCCTCCTTGCAAGCAAGATCAGTGTGCTTCTGATTATGAAGAGTAAAGCAACTTCATGCTGTGCTTACAGCTGTAATGTAGATACGATTTAATCTCTTTAAATCAAAGAAATGTTTGCACGTATTATCTTCCCTCGTGCAAGAAACTAAATAGTGACCTCTGAATGATCCCTTGTCTGCTGAAGAGAGATGTGGCATAGGAGATAGACCAGGTAATTGCTGCTATATTGGTGTGTGTTCGGGCTGCTGACTTTCAGGAATCATTGTAAATAAACAGTTGGTTCAGTCGTATCAATGCTGCAGTTTAATTCAAGTATTCCTCAGATGTGCTCTGCCCCCCCTTTCAAATTTTGAAAACATTATCTTAAAAAAATATATATATACATGTCTAAATTGTGTTGATTTACATTGTTTTAACCAAACCGGAATGCCTTTGCCATCTCTTGGTTTAGACTGTCATCCTGAAATTTGATCAGGAAAACTCACTTGCTTGAAAACTGGGAGTACAGCCCTTGCATTTGGGCTTTGTGAGGACAGTCTTAGGTCTAAACATACAGTCCCTGTTTGCAAAATGCCTGCAGTTCACTTAAAACTGAAAGGAAGCCGATGGTGTTGTGTGACAATTGTTTTGTCAGTTCAAACGCAAACTAGGGAGGATGCTCAGTGTCACAGCTTGGCTGTAGCCTGCCCAATGGGAGATGGTGAGACAAGACTGCTGGTTGACTACAGCTGTAGTGGTTACACACTGGCCCAGTGTGGGATATTTATTCTCAGTCTCCAGACCAACACTGGAACTGTGACGCAGTCTCTAAAACCTGGCAATGTAATGGAGAATGGCCACGGGTCACCTGCTGGCTCTACCCTGAGGTGTGTAAAGGGAAATCGCCATCAGATGGTTTTTTAGAATGCCGTTCTTTTGTAGCTCTGTCACAGCATCTTAAACCAGGAAAGAGAGAAGTTGGCTTGCTATAAAACTGCAGACAGCGTTCAGCATTGCTAATGGTCTGTGAAGATGTAAACTGTACCCTAGGTAAAACCTACAGTGATTATTATTTGATGCATCGTGACATATATAAGGATGTCTTCTTTTACTTAAGCTCAACAATAAATAGAACTATTTGTTGCTTTCAGTTGTAGGTAGTTTGTCACCCTTTTTCCATTCCTTGCAGCCAGAGCCTTCGATCTCACTGGAATAGGTAGCTGTCATACAGGCAGAATTTGACAGATCTCACTGGTGTGTGGGGTAAGCCAAGTATTTTACCCATACCATTACCCTGAAGGGCTTTACTGCTCACAGTTAGCTGGGGAATTAATGAAGTAGGTTCCATCTATAGCTGTGTTTGTCCATGTGTTACTTGGACTTGTTTCCTTTAGAAGTTTAGTTTTGAGAACACAAAGCTTAACCCACACAACGAGCTCTGGGCCGGCAGCAGTTTAGCATACAGGCAGTGTTCTCACAAGCTGGTGATGTAAATGTGCCTTTCTGTACTTTTAGAAAGCTAAATTTGTAATCTTCAGCAACATTCACTTATTTTTAAGGAGCTTCTACTTCTCCAGTTCTTTTTTTGGGTCAGATTATGTTCTCACTTCCATGTTTCCTTTCAGTACCATTTTCTGTGTAGCATCAAGGTGTTGGGCAGTGCTCTCCGCCCAGCACGGTCCCTTTGGGAACACAGCGCGGTCCTGTCAGGCTTGTTCTGCAGCAGGTGGTGGCGAGGACTCAGCCGTATCCTTTGCCAGAACAAGCACACTGTAAACCCTTTCCTAATATAACTTTCTCCCGTCGCAAACCCAGATGGACAATATGAACAGTTTGTTGTGGCAACACAAGTATTTCTCTTCCTGGTGGAGAACTTTGCTTATCCACTGTATTCTATTCAGTGTGGTGTCAAAAAACGAAAAAGGAAAAAAAAAAAAAGGCAACTGAGCACTGAACCGGTAACATGTCCTGCACCCGGCCTCCTGGCATGTTTTTAACCATACTTGTATAGCCTCTATATTTATCTACTAGCTTGGGGAAGGGGGATACCTCGTTTCATTTAAGCCAAATGTTTCTTTTCTACTCACTGCTGATCATAGTATACACTAACCGGCAAGGAGTTTTTTTCCTTGCCTGTGACGGCTCTGCAAGCCACAACTGCTCTCTGCAGTTCAAAGGCTTGCCTATTTCTCACCAAAATCTGTCTGATGAAAGCTTGTCCTCTTGTTAGTAATAGTTTAGCCACGTATACAACTGGAGACAAAAGTTATGTGAAACAAACCTGCAAAACGTCCAGCTCACGGAATACTTCTGCTTGAGCGTGTGGTAGAGCGAGCTGGTGTGTGCAGCATTGTGAAACTCTTAAGGCACTTGCAAGCAGAGCTCCTGCTCACTCTACAGTCAGAAGGGCATTCCAGGTGGAAACAGATGCCAGCCTGAGGAGCGTTAGTTTAAAACTTTGAGACAGGCAAGGGCAGTGGATGTAAAAGTGTCCTCCTGCCTTTCATGCAAGGGTTTTACTAAATGGAAAGCATAACACATGGTGGTCAAAGGTTTCCCCAGCAATGTTTCAGTACTGATGTGTCTGTGTCTTACTGATGAGGGAATCGGCACCTTGAAAAGTGATTCCAATGTGCTTTAGGATATCCTCAAGTACTGTAGTGCCATAGTTGTAATTGTTTACCATTAAAATCTAGTGTGTAATTTTCAGTGAGGATTACTGACTGTGCTCATCTTGTGTGTTTCTGGAGCATTTCCAGGTTGAATGTGAATTATAACTCATTCACACAGTGTGTTTATGGAAAATGTGCCATTAAAGTGTCTCCTTTCCTTAGACAATGAAAATCCTCTTGTCCTTCTACAGGCTTCTAGAATCCCATTAGTGTAAATCCTCTGAAACACAGGGGCTGGAGTTATTTTACCTTGTTCTTGCAAAATAAAGCAAATTGAAGCGTTCTCAGTAGTTAACAGCTCTACCAATGCTCAGTATCTAAACCCAAAGGAGGATCTCCTGTTCAGTGCTATCCCGTGGTAAGCCTTGTCAAGTCATCCAGCAGCTGTTTGCTGGTATGTCAGACTACAGGGCTGCGTCCTCTGTGTGGTAAGTGGCCATCACAGCAGTGCAAACCTTCTCATTCAAGTTTGCTGGGGTTGGGGTGTTTTAAATACACACAGAGACAGATATATATATATACACACAGAGATAAGACATATATATGTGTGTGAACATGCGTACATATATATATACGTTATATATATACACACACGTATATAATATTCCTGGGTGTATGACAACTCTGAGCAGCGTCAGCTGTCTAAACCCGCTCAAAACTGAAGGTAAGTTCTGCAGAGGATGAAGGGCAGAGTCTGAGCAGGAAGAACAGGAACCACCAGCACACCATGTAAACTGCTGCTTCCCGGATACACAGCTGCAGAGGTCTGGGGGTAGGCACAGCACTCGCACACAGGTAAGAAGTTAAAGTAATTTTGCGCACTGCAAACTGATTTCAGATGCTGTTTTCAGAGTTGCATTTCTAACTGCGTTCTCAGGGCAAGGCAGGAAAGATGAGGTCCGTTTCCTCTTGCCCTGTCCCACACTGACAGAAACCCCATTAAAACACACGGGTACATAAATTCTCCCACCTATAAAAAATGTGCAGGGGAACTTGAACAACTGCAGTGCTGTTCTGCTGTTACTATCTACTGATGAGTTAGCATGTTCCCTTGAACGAACACCAGATGTGAGATGAGCATAAACTACCTCAATCTCACATGGAGATCATAGGGCTGTTGGTCACTCTTGGTTTTAATTCTAAGCTGCAATTTGCTGTAGCTTTTTTCTCCTTCCTGCTACAGTCTCTGCTGCTACTGAAAAGAAACATTTTAATCCTGAACTCCATCCTATACAGCCTTCTCCCACCACCACATCCAAGACCATAGCAACAGAACTAAAGCTGCAAAACCAAAAATGACACAATAAACACTGTAATCTTTGAGCTCTTAGAAGACATTTATTAAAAGCAGAAGCCTACATGCAGCTAAATGCAGACCAGCTCTGTCCACGCACGGCTGCCTCTGTGTGTGTGCACGCATGTGCCTGTGCATGTCTGCTGTCTAGGTCTCTGTCCATATGTGTCCATGTCTGTCTGTGCATCCGGCTGTGTCTTAGTCTTGGTCCATCCATGTGTCCATCTTTGTCTTTATGTCTCTCTGTCCCTTAGTGTTTCCATTTGTATGTATGTCCTTCTGTCTGTTAGTCCTTGTGTCCATTTGTCCATCTTTATGCCTGTTTGTCCATGCTTCAGTTTGTCCATCTGTCCATCTTTGTGGCTCTGTCCATGTGTCCCTTTGTCCTTTGTCAGTCTTTGCGTCTGTCCATCAATTTTTCTGTTAATATTTGTGTGTCTTTGTCTGATCATCCTTTTCTTTGTCTGTCCATCTTTGTGTCCATTTGTCCTCCCTTTCATTCTTCCCTGTCTGTCCTTGTCTTTCCAGTTCATCTAGCCTTGCTCGTGTCTGCCCTTCCTTTTGTCTGTTTATCTGTCTTTGCATCCGTTTCTCCTTCTGTTCTTCTGCCTTTATACAGGTTTGTCCTTCTGTTTGTCCATCTGTGAGTCCGTTTGTGGGTCTGTGTGTCCCTGTGCCTGCCTGTCCTTCCTTTTGTCTGTCCATCTTTGTGTCTGTTTCTCCTTTTTGTCTGTGTCCTTCTTTGTGTCTCCTTTTGCCCGTCTGTCCATCTTTGTGTCCAATTGTCCTTCCTTTTGTCCATCTGTCCTTACTTTTGTGTCCGTCTTTTTGTCCATTTGCCGTTCCTTTCTTGTCTGTTTGTCCTTCCTTTTGTCCATCTGTTCTTCCTTTTCTCTGTCCGTCTTTTTGTCCATTTGTCCTTTTCTTTTGTCTGTCCTTCTTTGTGTCTGTCCTTTTGTCTTTGTTTCCATTTGTCCCTCCTTATATCCATCTTTCCGTTCCATTTGTCCTTCCATCTTTGTGTGTCTGCCCTACCCCTTGTCCGTCTTTTTGTCTGCCTGTCCTTTTGTCCTTCCACCTTTTTGTCTGTACATCTTTGTGTCCGTTTGTCCTTCCTTTTGTCCCTGTTTGTGTCTGTCTGCACTTCCTTTTTGTCTGTGTGTCCATCTTTGTGTCTGTCCTTTTTTGTTTCTGTCAGTCTGTCCTTCCTTTTGCCTGTGTCCCCTTCTTTGTCACTTTGTCTTCCTTTTTGTCGGTCCTTTTGTCTGTATCTGTCTTTTGTGTCTGTCCTTCCTTTTGTCTGTACATCTTTATGTCTGTGTGTCCTATTCCTTTTCCATCTTTGTGTCCATTTGCTCTTCTGTCCTCGTACCTGCCTGTCCTTCCTTTTGTCCATCCTTTGTGTCCATTTGTCCTTTTTTTTGTCTGTGTGGCCTTTGTGTCTGGTCTTCCTTTTTTTCTGTCCATTTTTTCTTCCTTTTGTCCATCTTTGTGTCCATCTGTCCTTCTTTTTGTCCATCTGTTTTGTCTGTTTGTCCTTTCTGTCTTTCCTTTTGTCTGTATGTCCTTCTTTGTGCATTTGTCCTTTTTTTCTGTGCTTCCTTTTGTCCATCTTTGTGTCCATTTGTTCTTCTGTCCGACTGTCCTTTATGTCTGTTCTTCTGTGTCCGTTTGTCCTTCCTTTTGTCCTGTGTCTGTTTGCTTGTGTGTCTGTGTCTCTCTCCTTCCTCTTGTCTTTCTGTCCCTCTGTCCTTCCTTTTATCCATCTGTCATTCCTTTTGTCTGTGTGTCCTTTGCATCAATTTGTCCTTTTTTCTGTCCATCCTTTTTTCCTTCTTTGTGTTTATCCTTCCTTTTGTCTGTGTCTGTCCTTTTTTTCTATCCTTTTGTCTTTCTGTCCATTTGTTCTTCCGTGTCCATCTGTCCTCCTGTTTGTGTCCTCTTTCCTTGTTTGTGTCCTCTTTCCTTGTTTGTGTCTGTCCTTCCTCGTGTCTGTCTCTCCTTTCGTTTGTCTGTGTCCATCTTTGTGTCTGTCCTTTCTTTTGTCCGTCTGTTTTCTTCTGTGTGTCTGTCTGTCCTTACTTTTGTCCGTCTTTGTCCTTCCTTATGTCTGTTTCACCTTCCTCTTATCTTTGGGTCTGTCTGTCCTTGTGTCCATTTGCCCTTGCTTTGTCTGTCTGACCTTCCTTCACTCTGGCTATCCATTTTTGTGTCTGTCTGTCCTTGCATTTGCCTGTGTGTCCGTTTGTCCTTCCATCTGTCCATCTTTCTGTGTGTCTGTCCATGTGTCTCGAAGTCTGCGCATGTATTTCTTTGCATCTCTAGGGGTGTGTGTGTATCGGTACTCACCTCTAGATGTGTCTGTATACAGGTCTGTAGGGGTGTGTATGTGTATCTGTGCCTGGCTGGAGTTCCATGTTTGTGCTCAGCTGTATATGTGTACTTTTCTCTGTGCATCTGTGTGCACCCGCATGTGTCTGTATGCACACGTGTGTCTGTGCACATCTGTATGTGCACATAGGTCTGCATCTGAGTGCCTGTCTCTGCCTGTGTTTGTGTCTGTACACATGCATCCATGTCTGTGTGCATGTCTGTGCAGTGGGGGGGTGGGGGGGTGTATGTCTGTGTGCCCAGCTGAGTGTGACTATGTGGGTGTCTCTGCACATGAATTGGTGCATGCATGTGTCTGTACACGTTTGTGTGTTCATGAACATGTCAGGACACACATCTGTGTGTGCACGCATGTCTGTGCATGTCTTTCTATGTGTAACTCTGCCTATGCCTGTCTACATGTCTGACTGGGTCTGCACATGTGTACATGTGTCTATCTGAGCATGCCTGTTTGTGTGGCTCTGTGTTCGTGTACACATCTGCCTGTGCCTCTGTGCGTGTCTGCTGGTGCACGTGTCTGCGCTTATCGGTGTGTCTGTGGCTGGGGGGTGCGTGTCTCTTGGTGAAGGGCTGTTACCAGGTGGTACTGTACCTGAGCAGGAACCTGCAGTGCACCCGTGGAGCAATCGCTGAACAAATAAGTAAAGGTTAAAGGGGTCACCCCCCCCATTTCCGCTCCAAAAGCCCAACACCCCCCCCCCATCAGTCACTGCCCAGTGCTGGAGTGTTGCTGGACTCCAGGGGGCCTGGAAGGGAAAACCAAAATCCCTTTTAAGGCAGCATTCCCATCGTGTGCTGCTCCACACGCCCCTGCCGGTCCCTCGCACAACCCAACACGCATTTCATGCATTCATCTCTCCCTGTGCAGAGCTTCTGCACCAGTTGTTTGCCAAAAATAAACACCATTCCACAACCATATATGTGCAACAGCCTTTGGTGCCTGTGAGCCCCTCCAGCACTGCCTGCTGGTAATTCCACAGGGCCGGACGGAGACTGTACTGTCTACCACAGGGGCTCTGACAGGCTATGCATATAACCCAGCTCAATCGGGAGTGCCTTCTACATCTCTTTTCTTTTCTGGACAAAAACAGTAGGAAAAGTTTAGCAAAAACATGTCACAAGCTGCTAGAAGTGTTTCAGGATCCGTTACTGTGGTCTCTGTTGAACTTTCATTCTCCAGTGGAACTAAAGAAGGATAATTTCCTCCTGGGACCTGCTTTAAAATACTTATCCATCTGCTGGTATTCAGAGAGAGTCAAGGTGTGTAACATTGAGGACTGGATGAAAAACAGTTTCCAGAAAGACTTCTGTAACAGGCATGAGAACACTGTCACTGACTTTTTGCTAGAAGTTTGCAACAGGTATGTTCTTTGGGTGTGAAACTCTACATGTACTGTAAAGGTTAACTTGAAATGAGAGAGCGGTTTACTCCATGCATCCTACCTGAAATGGAGTGTTAAGTATGGGAGTGCTTTGACTTTGCAGTTTTACTACAGTGCTCGGTTGGTTTTACAGTGGCAGCAGTGGGTTCTTCACACTGACTTTCATGAAACCTATTTTTGCCTTTTTGGGGGGGGAAGAATGAATGATTAATCCATGAATACGGGAAAGTGCAATGCTACTAAACCAATGCTTAACTGAAGGTGCCATTCTGGTAATGCAAAGCATGGGGGGGGGGGGCAGGGAAGGGAGATAGAGGAACGGTGTGACCTCAAAAAGCTGTCATAACAAGGCCAAGTTTGTCAAACAAAACACCACACTTGATTCATTCTTAGAAATAAGTATGGCTTTAACACTGATGTGTAACTCCCTCCTCGCTTTGTATGAACTACAGTAAAGAAATGTCGCTATGGAAGCAGCTCCGGGTGTACAACGCTGCTTCCAACAGCTTCACTGCTACAAACAGCTGTAAGAAAAACAAAGCTCAGCTCCCTCAGGAGGAGCAAAGTGGGGGCAGCGCCAGTGCGGGCGGGCTCGGGGCTGGAAGGGGCATCGGCGCCTGCCCTGCAGCGTGCTAACGGCCATGCCGCCGCTGGCGGGCAGAGTCCGGTTTGGAAGTTAAAACTGAAAACCCCACCAAGTTGCAGGTCAGGGATGGGCACTGTCCTGCGGGAAAGGTGAGGGCAACCATCTCCCACCAAGCACCCAAAGGGAGGTTCAGCCGGAGCCTTAAGCTGCAAACACAATTTCAGAAGAAACCATTCTACAACTGCTGAACACTTCGGAGTTTTTGCAAAGTATGACGAGGAAGCACATCTGTGCCTACAGCGAAGGGCGCAGCAGAAACCACCCTCTCATCTTGGCATTAGAATGTCTACCATAAAGCCACACTTTGCTGTTATTCCGTTCTTTTTGCCATCACAAATTGGGATGCAGACAGAGGACACGCGACCACAGCTCTGCTGAAATAGTTTAAGTGCCTTTCTCCTCTGCAGAACCCATAACCCCAAAGCAGCTGCTGGACAAAGCTCAAAGCAAAGCCTGCAGGGCAGTAACCAAACTTAAAAGTCCAGCACAGTCCAGCAGATGCCCTTCAGCCCTGTGTGGATTCCTGCACACAAGTTAGACTGAGCTCTCAGAAAGGACAGTTTATACTGACTCCATTTTAGCCTTCTTAAGACAAGTGGCTGTTAGCAGCAACCCACTGAAAGCACTTCCACCCAAACAAAACTCCGAGCATGCTTTACAAAGAGAAATGCAAATTAAACAGAGATCCTGATTCTCCCTCAGAGTTTGGAGTACTTTTCTATCCTGGTGAGGAAGCCGCAAGAGGCGGCAGGTCCGAGCCCTTCCTGACCCTGCCTGCCTTAAAACACCTGTGTTTCCAAACTGCTCCTAAGTGGAAAAGAGTAAAACCAAAGCTCATGGCCACTGACATGATCTCAGTTTATTACCTCTGCTCAAATGAAGTGCAGCAGCAGCAGGGGGAGGGGGTAGGGTGTAGAGGAAGAGGAGCATGCTGTGTACCAGCTTTAAGGACAAGGGAACATGCTGCAGTGACAGCAGAACAGCTGCATATGCCCCTGCCTACTCTTGCATTATTAAGCCCTCCTAATGGAAGAGGAGGTATTTCCCTAACTTTCATCCTTACTCTTGACAATCCCAGCTTCCCAGCGCTAGTATTTGTTTTTCCCCTTGTCTCACCTGTTAACACTCCTGTTTCCAGGTGTCCAAACCTGCTGTCTCTGACCCTCTCGGGCTGTGGCCATATTACAGATGACTGCATCCTGCTGCTTCTCAAGAACTGCCCAAACCTCAGGACACTCAAACTGGAAAACTGTGTGCGGATCACTGACCAGACCCTGGAAGCAGCAACCCTCTATGGGAGCTCACTGCAAACGCTCCACGTGGATTTCTGCCGGAACGTAACACAAACTGGTCTGCAGAGAGTCAGGGAAAAGTGCCCTTCACTAACGCTGAGAGCAGAGAGGAGCGCTAACATGATTCCAGACAATAAGCCAGGGAAAAAGTTGATGCTTGAGAAAGCATCAAGAAAACTGGTTCAGCTTTAAGTGCAACAGACTGTGTAATGTTCCATCAGCCAGTGTGGGTATCCGAGGCACTGCTGCCCTCCTCTAGGGTAGCAGTGCTACACTGACCTCCTGGCTGCCTTCCTGTGCTCTGGCCTGAGTCCCAACAAAGGCTGCCCTAGCAAAAGGCATCCACCTCCACCTGGACAGTCTTAAAGAGAAAACCTGTTTGCTTTCTTGTATTCTCTGGAACTGGAACCCCCTGCATTACTGCCTCAAAACTCTAGCCCTAATTAAGCCCAAAACCTGCAATTTTGATACTTTCTTGTCACAGATGAGTGGAATGCACCCCACTTGGAAGAGAGCAGCAGTGGTATGTTTTATGAGGTAAAACAATAATGGGACAGAGCTCAATAATTCAATGGAACATAAAGTTGAACAGTGTTCAAGGTTCAGTAAGTTCAATATCAAAGGTGACCTTATTCATCACTGCATGGAAGAAATACACAAAGGAAAACTGAGTTTGAATTGAGCTGGAATGAGTGAGACAGAGCCTGGAGACACAAAGAGTCAGGAGGACAACTCCTGCGAAGTCCCAAGGTTAAGAGTGAACCGTCTTGCTTTCTGAGCTCCTTAGGTAACGGGCGAGTACATAAAGCCGCAGCAGACAGAGCCCGGGTAATTGCATGACTTACACAGATATCAGGGAAGGAGTTATTAATCTATTTCTGTTAAAAGATACACCCATATGCTCATCCCACCCGTCTGGGGCGCGAACCACAGCAGCCAAGATCTTTCCAGCAAAAGCAGAACAGTTGACAACCATCACTTCCTCGGTGATCAATGGCTGTAGCTGATGTGCCAGGCTTGTTTATTAAACAAAGGCTGCATGGCAATGTACGCAAAACTCAGGCTGAGCCTTCGCCTTACGTACTTTGACCAGATATGGCAGGTTATGGTTTGGAAGTTGACATTAATGGAAGTATGATACAAACAGAACACTAGTTCACAGAACTTACCCTGGGGACAAGACAGTGACTTCCAGCCTATAGCTTTAAATGCTAATTGGAGAACACACTGCAGTACAGAGCTACATAAACACCTGTTTCTCACTGCAAAGTACAAAACCAACATCCATCTTCATCCCAAACCACAGGACTGTCCCTTTCCTGTGTGCTGCTCTGCCACATGGAAGTGAAACATTTTTCATGAAGGGCATTGCCTGCAAAATCTGACACCAAAGGTTGACCGTTTTATTCTGCTATACAAAACCTCTCTTGAAATCACACACTGGGATTGGGTTGTGGCAGTGAGTGCTGGGATTGGGAACGCTCTGTTCCAAGACTAGAGGCACGTACAGATTTGCTTGAATAAAGACAAACATTACTGTGTCAGCTGTAGTGCAGGTACCTGTCAGCAGTTCTGCCTGTTGAGTCTGGCTCAGTAATCATATGCAACAATCGGTGTGATCATCTAGTGTCAATTACTCAGGTTTTTGCCTCAACTCCAGCAAGCTGTTTTCCAAAGCAGCCTGTCTCCTCCCCTGTGCTTTATTGTGGGGGCACATCCTCAAAGTCCACTTTCCATTATCTTGCATTTTGCTCACCAATTCTGCCATGAATTCAGAATTCCGACTCCTGGAGAGAACACCATAATTCAGAATCCTGCCCATTCTTGCTGACTCTGCAGCTCACCTTGTATTTACCTGAAATTTCTCTCCCATTCAACACAAGCCAACAAAGAGCTTTACATGTACAAAGAACAGAGATGGGTAACTCAGGCTATGATAACGTGGTTGTCCTGGAGGACCAGGTGTCAGTTCAGTTTAGGCATCAAACAGAAGGCTGCACACAGACTACGGAAAGGAACAGTTCCAGCTGAAATCACAACGAAGTTTACAGCAGTTAGGATTTCATTTTAAATTCAAACCTTACACAGAGCACAAATAGCTGAGTATGTGCCTCCTTAAATTTAAAGCACATTAGGAAATACTAATGTTTGGAAATACTGTCCAGTCCCATGGAGGGAGTCAGCCTTCCTGTTCCAGTACACAACAATCACCCAAAACTTGGTGGCTACGGCCTCTCTGTGCACATGCCACAGCAAGCCTCTTTGACAGGAGAGGCTCTCAAGTTGCTGATAATCTTCCTGCACTGGTCAGAACACAGATGAAATATACTAGTTACAGACACGTAACCTGGAACTTTTATCGCTGGAATTCAGGTATCTCAAGACTATCAAGGCTTAAATAAGCTGATGTCTCTTGCATTTTAACAGTTGTATCTACACCACAGCTTTGCAGACTTACGACGTGTCTGCATTTTTATCTTTTATGTAACTGGAAGACCACAGGAGCTAGCCTTTTCCTCTAAGGAATGGAATTTGTAACCTCTTAAATTCCTGCTTAACAGCTTATTAAAGGTTGCCACAAATACCTAACCTGATGCGTGTTTTTCTTCACAGTTAGAGACCAGCACGACTGTAGCACCTCTTTGCTAAAACAAAAAGAATGCGTGACAAATGACTGTTGAAGTAAAGCAGACCTTCTCCCCTGCCCCAGCCCCCATTGGCATCTAAACTGTAGAACCGAGTTGTGAAGTTGGGCCTCAATTACTCAGGAATACCTGGCTTCATTTCCCAACTTCTCATGTGTTCTTTTTCCCATACTGTCTCTCTTTTCAAGGTGAAGCTTGAGGTGTCACAATGGAGAACTTGGCTCTGATGCCTGAGGTAGTCTTGAAAGACAGATCCATTTCAACTGACTCACTGTCTTTCATTCATGCTTGAACAGAAGGAAACATGTTATCAAAATTCCATCTGAAGCCAGTTTTTTTACTGCAAGAGTAGTACTGTACAACTGGATTTCCAATCAGTTTCTCTAGAAAGGTAAATTTAACACAATCTCAGCAGAAATATTTTAATAGACTGCATCCCGGGCTCTTGTTCTTCCCCCTGCAAGAACTGATGAGCTGGCCAGAAACTCCTGAAAGCATTCTTTATGCGGTGCATCAAAAATGCAAAGAGAACTTTACAGCCCTCAGCAGAAATGAATGTACTTACTTCTCCTTGCCATGCTGGTTAACTGATCCACAGATATCCTTTGGTACTCTCTAATTTGGCTGAGCTAAGAAATAAATCACAGCACTACAGACTCAGTTAAACATAGCTGAAATTCTAGAGAAATACTTGATGGGTATGAGTAACCATAAGAAACTCACCCAGAAGACAAAGCCAATCATTGCATCACCAGCAGCATGCCACTAGAATATTCTGTTATTCCATTAACTCATTCCTAAAATTCAATTAAGCACGTAACAGAACGAAAGTGGAAGCCCAGACAGGAAGGACAAACAGCGTTCCTAAAGTAGCAGTTACAACTCGGAAAGGAGATGGCTGGACTGAACAAACTTACTGTGATGTGGAAATTGGGATGGTGACACAATTCTGGTGAAAACCCCCAGATTCAAATACTGCTAACAAGCCAAAACAAGGCATGAATTCTGTACATGCATTAGTAACCAAAGACCTTCTCCTGATGCCAGCTCACTGAGCACTCTGATGAAAGATGACTCTCTGTAGATCTGACACCCAAAAGATTTTCAAGCAGCAACAAGATGTGAGAGCAGGTTTGTATCTGCCCATATCTTACTTCTGCCTTTTTGCCATTTTCTATCAGGACTGTCTGGGGAGCTGGGGACAGTGGTAGTGTGGGCTTTTTACTTGGCAGAGCTACAGAGGGCCTTAGAACACTCTCCTACTTGGTTTCTTTGCTTATTTGTGCACAAATGCTCAAAGTCATATTACTTTGCCCATCCTCTCCTGGAATGGGGATACTGGTTCATGACATGGTAAAATTTGAACACACTTGTGCTGATACATTTTTTCAGCACCCATAATAATTTTACTGCTTAGCAATCCAATTTGAAAAGTGAGCATATAATGAGTACATTTTATTTAGCGTGTTACATAAGGATGGATGCATGCTAACAGTTTTCTTCGGTTCCAAGACATTTGAGTTCTGTCAAGGCTCTCTTAAGATTACGGAAACCCTTCACACGGACCCCAGCTCTGACTTCCCAGGTGTGGAGGGAGGGCACTTGTTATTTATCATTTTATGAAAGTACTAAAAGAAAGGTGATGTAAACCAAGATGCCTGTTTGGAAGCTGCAGCAGGTTATCAGATGAAAGTGGCAAACAAGGCTTAAGTCTTGTGCCTCCAAAGCTTGTGCCTTTTCCTACGTGATAAGGTAAAAGCAACAGCCAGCAGAGCCTCCAGATTTCCACTGTAACAGCATATCTGAGCTTGGCAAAATGGTAAAATCAAACAAAGGCCTGCAGCACAGTCAAACTGCTTACCAACAGAGGTATTTTTTTTTGCCATTGCACTTCATCATACAGTCAGAAGAGCTAAAGGACAGATCTAAATCAAGCTCCCAGAACTGACCAAACTGCCTGTTCACCTCTTTTGTGGAGAGGACATCTGTTCAAGAACACGCTCTTCTCTTCCCAGTCCCCTCTAAGCACAACAGACACACAGTCCACCTCCTCCAGCTGAACCAACACTACCAGCACCAGCTCCAGCAAGTGAGGCTTCAAGATCATGTAACTTGCCTACCTCTAGTCTCAGGGACTGGCTGTTCCTCTTGGTTGCAGTATGCCTACCTTTTTCAAAGGGCTATCCAGCTGTCTGATAGCCCCAAAGGCTAGAGAGGTACTTCCTAGGTAAGAAAGAAAAAAGCAGGAAAAAGTGATCGGAAATACCAGAGGTCGTAGAGAAGAAATTACCTAATCCCTCAGTGAAACCAGGATAAGCAACAGCAATTACAGGCTTCGAGAAACAACAGCCTTATATGTTACTTCTGTAGTTAAAGCTTTTTCCCTGGTTATGCTTATAATTTAACACTTCAAGCTTACTGTGCCTCATCTCTCATTATGTGCAATGGGTCTAGATAAACGCTGTCACACACACCTTACAAATGCCACACATTTGTTAGCACTGACACTCCCTGCTCCAGTCATACACAGATATCCCACCCAATGCTGAAAGACTGAGCTGCACATTTATTTTCTTTAACTACCTGCATATATGACCTACTTGTACTACAGAATGCAGAAATACACTGGCAATCTTTATTCCTCTTTCTGGACAGCAAGAGGGTTGCCTACATAAAATACTCTCAGATTGATGTAAGTTAGAACTTTCTCAGATGGTCTTCAGTAGCAGGACATAATCAGTGTTGCACATTCTTTACCTTGGTATGCAATTATGTCTAAGAAGCATTATGCAGGAAACCTGAACATAATTCCAGTCTCCCTCAGATGCCTGAGCAACAAAAAAATGTCAATCAGCAGGTTGAAAGGAATGTATACAAGATGGAATTACTGGGGAGAAAAGCAGTGGGATAATACAAAAACAATCCAGCATGATAGTTTTAATGATGCTAAAACAGAATATATTCAAAGGGCAAGCACAACCAATTGAAAAAGTCTTAACTGAAGCAAACAAGCACAACCCTTGACCCAACATTTACCAATATAACATTCTCTTTCACTTTACTGGAAACTTCCTCCAGAAATGTCCTTGTTACCCAAGCAGCCAACTGCACAGCCCACACAAAGCTATTTTTTTAGACACAGCTCTATTATTTTCTGTGCCTGATTGGAACACGCTGACAAATTAGTAGCAGGAATTCAGAGGCATAAATGAAGTCTATGCAGAAGTTCACACAGCAGTTCCCCCTTTTATTTGTAATTGCCTATTCTTCACTTATCTCACTTACACATTTAGAATCATAGAATAGTTCAGGTTGGAAAGGACCTTAAGATCACCCAATTCCAACCCCCCTGCCATGGGCAGGGACACCTCCCACTAAACCATAACACCCAAGGCTCTGTCCAACCTGGCCTTGAACATCTCCAGGGATGGAGCATTCACAACTTCCCTGGGCAACCCATTCCAGTGCCTCACCACCCTTACAGTAAAGAATTTCTTCCTCACATCCAATCTGAACTTCCCCTGTTTACATTTGAACCCGACCAAGAAATGGATATACTCCCCCACAATATAGTGCTGGGACAAAATGTCTCAGTCCAATTTGGAACCGTAGTACACTAACAGGCAGGAAACTAAGACTGCATGATGTCAGAGCCCTGAGTCCTCCCTTTTTCCAACTCCCCCCTGGATGCTTCATAAGCCAACAACAAGCCCTAACTGAAAGAAGTTCACCAGATAAAACCCAGACCTGCACATTTTTGCAGCTCTTCCACTCAGCCCTCTGAACACTGTCAGCTGGTAGCAATACACCAGGTCAGCCTTGGACAACTGAGAAATCTCCCTATCCATCCCTGCTAATGTACTAAACCACAGGAGGAAAACCAGCAGGAATTTCTACCCTCTTTTCCAGACTCAGATGGACAAGTCTGGTCCCAGGTAAGAGTAAGCTACTGAATGCTCCCTCTAGCCCTCAGGACTCACAGCATCCTTAGCGAGGAGGCTCAGGGAAGATGGGAGGGGGAAATAGGGCAGAGCAGCAGTGACTCACCAGAGGACAGACTGGACCCTTTTCCTCAGCCCAGGTAAATCCTGCTCCTGAACACCAAGCAGCATCTATAGCTTGATACAGTTTTGATATAGACGCTGAAGACAGATAAAGATCTGTTCTTCAGCACTTCCCTAAGACAGAGAACAACAATGTCTTTGTACAGTACATCACTGGCCTAACCAAATACGAACATCACAGCGTAAGCCACGCTCTGCTGATCGCAGTACAATCACAGCAGCAACTAAAGAAGACCAAACACATGACATTTACTGAAACAAAGGCATAATTGGGAACATGTACAGAATCTCCAGCTTTGACTAGTACCCTGCCACTTCCATTTTGATTGTTTTGCACTCTGATCAGGAAATAACGACATCCATCTGTATATTAAAAAACCATGTTTGGTTTTGGTTTGTTTGACAAGCTTTCAAGGTTACTGAGCAAGGTGGCAGTACGTTGTTACTGGCAACAACCACTACTCTGGAGGAGAAAAATGTTTAAGTGAACATCAAGAAGGAACCAGGTACAATGTTAACTTGTAAGTTAGTATGAGGAATAAATGGTAGGCCTGAAAAAGCTAGTACCTCAAACATACACAGAATGCAAAGCACATCAGACGCACTGATGGTAAACATTTTAAGATGCTTCAAATGTCACAGGCTGTTTAAACAGTGGAATACAAACTTTTCCTGAGCCAAAGTATAGAATTATGAAGACTGAGGAAACCAACCACAGTTCACAAATGCATCCAAGCAACCAATTCTTCAATTTGCTTTATTTTTCTCTGCGTAAGGAACCCTGCACAGGCAATTCAAATTAAAACAAAATAAATATGTGAATATTCATGTAAAACTGTCCTTGCTAATGAACAATTATACACAATGTACAACTCTTCATGTTCACTGGGAGGGCTTACAAATGTACTATTCCCAACAAAAATGCACCAAAATGTCTTCATGCAAACTTATCAAAAGTGACCAAAAAAGGAGGAAAAAAAAACTTACCCATCATCCTTTTTTTGTTTTCTTTTTCCTTTTTTACAATCACAAAAAAATAAAAACATCTAAATTTTTGTTACATTTAGAGAAACTAAAATGTGGCCACTGTCTATTAACATCTGGTTTTATGCTCCTAAAACATCTATGGTTACTGTAAAATTATGTCAACAATGAATTGGACTTAGGGCGCTATTTGTAGTAAAAGGAAGATGATTTTGTTCACAGAATGTCAATAATCTGTGTCTGAGCCCTCTGCATTGTCCACATTCCGTGAGAGCATATAATTGTCCATATCTATAGACCTGCAATTATTGATTGCATAGCGCAAACGCTCTGCCATGATTAGTTGACTGGAGTAAGGTGGGAGTCTCAGTTGAAAGAAACAAGTCTGTGAGGTAGGCAAGCTGTCGTAAGGCTGTGGAAACGGATAAAAGGTGGGATACTGTTAAGTTATGAATGAAGCAAAACCCGCAACGTTATCCATATTCCATTGCTCCCTCCCTTCTGTGCCTCTGTCAGTCAGCGTTTTCACATTCTAGCTTGAAATTCCTTGTAAGTAACAACCTGGCCTCCCTTGTTTATATCACTTGTTTCATCCTTAAGAAGGTGCAAAATGACTGCTGCATCACCTGCTCTGTGAGCACTTCAACCCAGCAATGAAATTCAACTACTGAAAGAGCTGATCACATTATTAGTTAGCAGCTTATTGGAAGATACCAAGCAACATTCAAAGTACACACCATAGTGGGCCTTAAAATTAGGCAATTAAGAGTGATACCTAACCAAAGGTGACAGTCAAACCCCTGGTATCTTAGATTTTGCCAAGTTTTTGATTCATGTAGTTCATAGAGAACATGCTTCCACTGCACAAAACCCCAAAGTAACACAAATGAATGCATCCTGTAAGTAGAGTAACACACTGTAAATTCATCACAGAGGTTTTAGGCCATTCACTGGTGGTCATATGTTGCCACTTCCACATATTTAAAACTTTAAAAAAAGAGTAAAAATTATCAAATAAAAAACAGGTACTGGAACAGAAAATTACATTGAACAAGTTACAATAGGAGAAGGTTTGTTTCTTGGCAAGAAGTTACTTTAATCTCCCATCATGTAGCTATAGTAAATGCACCAAATGAATTAGGATGCAATTCATGCAACATATGTCCTTCCACACAATTAAAACGTTTGGTTTTAACAGCTCAGAGCATATCCAATCCCATACTTTTCCTGTAAATTTACAGTCATGGAAACCTGTCTCCTATTGCTAAAGGACAGATTATACCAGACAGGAATAAAAAACAGACGGACAGACAAACAAACAACATCAACAAAAACAGCATCTGAAAGCAGCATCTTACCCTATCAACCTTCATTATTTGGAATCGCTGAGATATATCAGCTGTGTTGGCTGGCAATCGAGATCTTCCTGACACAAACCTCATGAAAAGGACTCTCTCCTCATTTGAAAACTCTTCAAGAGTGTGCCAGAACCACTGAACTAGCTGATGCTGCTCATCGACTTCTCGGTAGCGCACAACTTTCTTCAGAACTTCAACTGATATTTCTGGCATTCCACAGACCATTTGCTCCAACTGCTTGGCGGTCAGAAGAGACAACAAAGGAACTGGAACAATCCACGACATTCCTTCTCTTACAGCAGCCACCTGTTGCTCAAAAGAGAAGATGCATTTGCAGTGCCATTTTCTTACTTCTGCCACTTACTGTGCCATCCAAATGCAAAAGCAACGTTATCAGCTGAGGAATGGGATAGAGAATTACAGAACATCTGCCAAATACCACCTCTCCTGCATGTATCCCCTGTAAGGGCTGTATCCTCTCTCAAAATCCTACAGAATATTACAGGCATTTTTGATTGCAACTGCATATTAAAAGATGTGTTCTGATGCAAACCAGAAGAACTTAAAAAAGTGCAAGTTAGCAGCACAAATGATGATGGCTAAACCAAAAAACTGTGTAAATACCATATATCTGAGCTGGACCAAAGTCATATTTGTAAGAAGACCGTAGTTGTTCTACAAGACTTAGGATTTGGTATCTCTGACGAGACAGTCACTTTTTTAATGCAGATACTATTATGCATGCATCTGTATCTCAAGAAAAAAGGACAAGAATTTTCCTACCATGTAATTAGTACACGGCATTCACAAGCTTTACTATACTACTGACAAAATACACAAAGCATGCTGACAGGCAATTAACGCTGCTCAAAAGATAGCATGAAATAGTTGCAGCTTCTGTACTAAAGCAGACGAGAAATAGCTTTGAGAAACAAAACAGTTGCTTTAGCTTGTCTGTGCTGCTATCATGTCTAATGATGGCGTTCAGCATGCAACCTGCAGGTTCATTTCTCAAGTGGAGCTGACAGTTGGCAGTGGGCCTACTCTAATGGAAGACAAGGTCCTGATTTCTACTGCTCTTCTGTCAAACGGAGCAATTACTAAGAAAAACAGGACTAATTGAAAGCAAAACCCCAAAGCAGTTTGAGGGTGTGTGTAAGCCACAGAGACCCAAATGAGATGTGGAAAGCCAAGACTGTCTCATGCCCCAATAAACTGGAATGGAAGCTTGCATAAATAAACCAAAAACTCTATTTGCATTAACAACGGGGATAAGGTTGCCAAGAGATTCTTACCTGACGGTCCATTTCATGGAGTCTGTACTCAATTGCCCTCTCCACATATTCTTTCCTGTTTGAAAAGGTAAGTGGGATACTGTTCCCTCCAGGGATTATGGGAACCATTTTACCATCAGCACTTTGGCCAACAAAAGAATCTAAAGGAATCATCTGCAAAACAGGAAAGGTATGTTCAGTGTAAGTCACTACTAGTGATCTAAAGTTAGTATTTTACTATCTGTCACCTAGAACACCTAGATCACACACTATTCTGAAAGCATAGGAAGTCCCTGTTATTCCAATTACAGGGATATTGGTTTCTATAAACACCAAAACTAAGGTCTATCTGATAAAGCAACTGCTTTCAGAATAAACCTAAAAGCTCCAAGTTTCATATCTTACCTCATGGAAATTTTCTTCAGTAATCCCACTGTCTTCAATGTGAAGAATGCTGTTGAGGGTCTGCACATAGAGCAGATCTACCTCCTCCAAATCCTCCAAGATGAGTGGGATACAACAAAGTTGCTTCCAGACCATTGGAGCCAAATGAAGATCTAATGGCTTTTTTGTACGAATAGCTACACCCATGAGAATGCCCAAGAACTTAAACTGCATTAGATGTTCATCTAAACATGCTGAAGGGTTAAAGAGAAACCTGAAAGAACAAAGAAGCAGTGAAAATGCTCCAGTATCACTTCCATGCTACTTCATTAGAAATATAAGACAAAACATTTCTGAGTGGAGTGTAGTAACTGTCAACACTTTTATCAGCAAGGAGTGTCCAAATCAGAAGATTACTGTTATCTGTTGCTATCAAAATAATGGAGGCTGAGATAGGCAGAACTAACCCTGACCCCAAAGGCTGACATTCTTGATGTTGTTCTGCATTCTGCCATCAGCAATCCAGGAAGCTCATGTTAAAACCATGCCCTCTCTTCCACAATTGAGTAACATCACAACCCAAAGGAAAAAAATATACTAGAGACAATTGTGAAGTCTCATCGTTTGGTGTAAAACAGTTAATGGAAACATTTTAATTTTCACCCACTAGTATCTGCAATAAAAGCAAATCCTGGACAGCTTACCTATCTCTATTGTAGCCTACTTCAGCTGTAGCATTTGGGGAAGGAATAAGCAGGTCTACTATTCCAGTTTCCAGTTCCTTAAAAATCAACAATAAACAAGCCTTCTTAGAAACAGGGATAACAAACTCAGTACAGAAATATAGATTGACAATAGCAGTAACATCTTGGTTACAGACAGACAAAAATATGCACTTTTTGCTATTGATCTCCTTTCCAGCACTGAATCTGAGAAGTGATACTTGTCTTTGGGTATGTGAGGAAGCCTCAGGTGCTTCTGTACTGTACACATGGAATGCTCTGTAATCATGGAATACAGTACATCATCTCTTACAAGGTACTGTCTGGACAGAATGGAGGGCTCCAGATGCTTTCATAATGTGTAAGGGCCATAACGAAACTCCAAGGGGTCTACTGTAGTGTAACCTTACGGCATCTCCTTGCCATAATCTAGAAGATTTCTTTACTCCTGGAGACATCCCTAAGTAGGCAGCTCTAGCTTTGTTGCTCAAGACTGAAGAACAAGTACCTGCTATGCTGCAAAAAGGCAACCTGAGAAATACTAAAAGACATCAGAGAGAACAAACCTCTACCCAGACATTTTGAACTAATGGACTTTTCATACCTGACACATTTCTGTAATAGTGTCATCAAACACTCCACCTGCATCATCAGCTCCTTCTCCAACCAGTTTCACTTTCCAGGCACGAGAAGGCAGGCGAAGGTCTGATGCATTCAGCTTTACCACTTGCCTTGCTATCTGTACAAAAATGGGCTTGCATTTCCGACCTCTTTCAACGAAACCAAACCAACCAACAAACAAGACACAGAAAAGATAAAAGTTATGAAAAATGTATGAGTGTAAATGTTCAGCTGAGGTCTAATGCAATGCCTGTGAAACAATACTGACCTGGTTGATATCCTTTTCACAGTAATCTGTGGCCCATAATTTTTGCCCTGAACCATAGTTTTTCCTATGGAGCGCACCATGGGGAGAGTGTAAACGCGTGGTGCCAGCAAGGGCCTCAGCTGTCCTTGAACTATTCCCCATGTTCCAGCATTGTAATGAGATGTACTGTTCTGCAATAAATACATTAATAGAGAATATTAATTTCATTCTTTACAGCTTCAACCCCTTCATATTGATAACTAACACTTCAATGTTTCAGGAAATAGACAGGTCAGCACTTTGTGGTTTTTGCTTTGAGGCCAGGAAGCTTTTGGAAACCAAAACAATACTTTGACATGGTCTGCTTTCTAGATTTCTCTCTCTTCTGAATCACTATAGAAAACTCATGGAACCTGTTATTAAGATCCACCAGAAACTGGTCAGAAATTCTCTAGCGACGTGGCATAACACAACACAGCTCATCTGGTTCTTTCCAAACGGAATTTACCTGGTTATTGGGACTGAGGTTAAGTAATCTCCATGAAGAGTACATGAGGTCAGAAAAATGGTACAGCAGTCTCAGCCTTGCTCTTACTGTATGAATGCTCACTTCTTTCAGTGCCCCATACTGTGGTGGAATGGCATCAGGTAAACCAAGCTGTAAAGGCACTGAAACACCTACCACAGAAACAGAAAAACCAGCATTATTTCATGAAGGGTACCTGTACTGCTTTGGTCTGGGGTGGAGTTGATTTTCTTTGCAGTAGCCTATGTGGTGATTAGCTGCCTACCAGAATAAACCACGACAGCAGCAAAACTAAGAGACTAAGATCATTTGAAAACCTGCATGGATATAAAATAAATCAATTCTGTCCCAGTGTTCCAAAGTTCTTGTTCCACCCGTTCCCCAGGAAACACTAAGACTGACTCAAATGCCCTACAAACAGGGCCTGTTCTTTACCTGGAGCTCTTGGTGGAACCGGTGGAGCTGTCCAGGCAGCGCTGTGGCAACGTCCTGCTGAAATCTGTCGAACGTTCTTCCCTTGCAGGACTGTTACAAGGGTTGGCTCTCTGACGTGGTTGGTATGGCCCAGTCCAAGCTGACAGTTTATAACAATGTAAAAGGGACAAAGAAGAATCAACAACTGTGATGATATTTCTAAAACTCTCTGAGCAAAAATTCAGAGCAAATAGCAAAAAATGGTATTTATCTACAGCGCATACTGGGATAAAAAATATTTACCATATTAGCATTTGCCTTTTAGTTTCAACAGAATATTGCATCTGTACTCAACAGGAGTGGCAGACCTAGGCATCTAAAAAACCTTAAAACATGTGGAAATTGTCTGTAGGCTGAGGAACTAATCTGTGCTGTAGGTCACCTATGCTGCACAGTCTTTCTCATGCATAAGAAACCAACGCTCATGTGTCTCTTGCATAAATTCCTACAGTATTTCATGAGAATATTTGTGTAAAGAGAACGTTTACTTAAGCTGCTCTGGTTTCCGACAGGCACATATCATATCCTAAAAGTGAAAATTTTGTATCAAAAATGTTTTCACTTTTTGCCTTCCAGAAACACAAAGAAAACATCCTATGAAAACAAAATCAAACCAAACTGAAAACCAAGCAAAGACAAAGACCACGACCACAGAGACTCCTCTCAGAAAGTATTCTCAACAACTTGATCAATAACCCTCCTCAAAATCTCAATTCTAAAACACTTGAGGATGACCTTTGCCCAATCTTCCTGACACACTAAGAGCTAAAACATCAGGAGATCAACAGGGTCTTTCCCATACTTGTTAGCACGCAGACTGCCTAAAAGCTGAGGTGCTTTGGAAAATGAGCTATACATGGGTGAGGACTTTTTAAGAGCAGGGATAAAATTAGGGTTCCAAAGGAAAGAGAGGACTTACTGACAATCTTTTTCTGACTTGAAAAAATAAGTCTCTAAATAAAGCTAATTTGTATTTTCTTTATGAAAAGCAATTAAATAGTTCACAAATCTGATTGACACTAAAGCACGCATTTTCTCATGCTGAAAGAAAACTGGTAACAGTTTAAGAATTAGGCAAAAAAATGTATTTTTTTTTATAGAAAGCTTTACTTTTTTAAGGAATGCCATCCAGAGGGACCTTGCCACGCTTGTGAGGTAGGCTGATGCCAACCTGATGAAGTTTAACCATGCCAAGTGCAAGGTCCTACACCTGGGTTGGA
>JANRGW010032025.1:0-19216 GCA_024733675.1 Psilopsiagon aymara | reverse complement strand
CTGCTGGGGGAGGCGGTGCCTGCGCCGCGCCCCCGCGCCCCGCCCGCCCCCGGCAGCAGCAGTAGCGGCAGCGGCAGCCTCAGTACCTCCGCCAGCTCGTCCGGTAGCTCCAGCGTCAGCACCATGGACCTCTCCTTCATGGCCGCGCAGGTGGGGCGCGGGGGCCGTGCGGGACGGGACGGGTCGGGTCGGGTCGGGTCGGGTTCGGCCGTCTCGGGGCAAGCGGCGGAGCGTGGCAGGTTCCTCGCTTCTTGCCTTCAGCTCGGTTCCTCTCTCCTCCAAAGTTGCGTCGCGCCGCGTGGGGAGGGCGCGGGGGAGAAAGGAAAATGCAAAGGAAAAAGGGAGGAAAAGAGCAGCTCGAATTGAAGGCGCCGCGGGAGGAGAGGCAGGTGGGCAGCCCCGGGCAGGGCACCTGTTAGCGCTGAGCAGGGCCCGGGCGCTGCCTGGGAGCGGTTACACCGGCTTCATGGCAGAGAGGGGACAGGCAGCATCTCTTTTCGAAGGTAGGCTGTAAATAGACATCGAAGATGCTGTCTTTCGGTTCTTCGTCTCCCTTCCATACTGTGTTTGTTAGTGCATCTGTGCTTTTATAAGTTGTCTTTGCTCACAGAATCTGGCTTGGCTGATACAGAAATACTCTGTTTGCGTGAGCAAATTGTTTAAATCGCAGCGATGCTCTGGATTTCAGCCCGAGGCACAATCATGGGTATTGCTATTCAATGTGTTGATGCTTAATATACTGAGAAGTAGGTAATGGCCATAAGCTGCCAGATTCCAAAAATCGTCTTGGTGATTTCAAGTGAGTTAGATTTTTAAACAGACATTTCTGTGCTTCAGAAAAAGTCACACTTACTGAGCATCCATTTCTTATTTTCCAAGACACAGATACCTAATTTTACGTATGTAATGGTGTTTTTTCAAGAATGATTTGGATCCAGGTTTGAGCTTATGCCAAAAAATGTCACCCTCCTTTTGGAGGTGCAGTAGGGCCAGGTAGGCCTTTCAGCACTGTTGCTGTCTGAGCACTAACTTCAGGAAGTGGTTGGTGGAAAGCAAACCTGGTATGTGTTGTGTTGTGCTGTTTCATTAATGCAGTGGCTGTTTTGTCTTGTTCCTTTCCTGAAGTCTACTTCCTAAAGTCAGCTCTGCCTTTCTGAAGATAGCTGTGGGCTGTCCAAGAATCTGTTCCATTTGGAGGTATTTCTAAGAATATTGTTTTAAGGAGCCCCACAGTGGGGAGGAAGAAAACATAATTTCTACTGATTTGAGGTTCTCCTGGTGACTGGAGTATTCAAAGGCAATTTTGTATGAGTTCAAGCATTTTCATATGGTCCTTCTCAGTAACATCAATGAGCTCACTGTGCCCATCTCTTGTTTGATCAGCACTGAGTTGATGTGGGACGCCCCTGCTGTGCAGAAGCAGAGGAGCAGCACAGTGGCAGGTTTTAGCAGTCAGTTATGTGTACCAAAGCTGGGACTAGTGCTGCTCTTTCCCTTTCTATGCTTTCCCTTGTTCTTGCTGTCTCCTATTCCATTTATCTTCCATACTAATTCTGTGCATTGGAAGAGTCACAAAGCTGGGTGCTTTAGTTCTCTCAGAAGTTCCCTGTACAAGTATGTCTTACACTTACTAAGATTTCTAGTGCAAGTTTACAGTGATTTATGTCTTTTTCTTCCTGATCCTCTGGGGTTGGTTTATTATTTTCCTTTGTCACAAGTGACAAACAATAATTATTTTCAATGTAATTTTGGTTTATTTGAGGAATCTGCCTTTCCTCAGGTGACACAGTTTTTCAGCAAAAGTATTTGTGTTAAAATCCCATAGAAGGAAAGGCTCTCTTGGAAGTGAGGTTTGCCCTCCCCAAAGTGGGTACAGATCTCCTGTCCCTAAGGCCAAAGGGGTAGAAGCCTTCACTGTGTTTTCCCTATCCCCCTCTGGACACCATCCAGTAGCTTGAGAGTGGGGACAGGCTTCAAGAAGACCAGGGTGCTGTTACACACAAGCCTTCCTGTGGCTCACTATGCCTTGGGAAGAAAAGATGAGTACCTTGGAGCTGTCTCTGCTGTGAAGCCCTTTGGGCGGTGAGGGGAAGGCAGGAGCTCTGTGAGTCTCTCCCAGTGGGGGCATGGGGCTTACTGAGTCTGCACAGGACCTGTTTCATGTGGGTATTTGCATAATTAACCTTTGATGAGCTATAGCAGAGGATTTACTGGGCTCCCCTTCTACTGAAGGAAATTAATCCAGTTAGGTCACTGTGTACAGCTGATGCTATGCTTATCTCTGTTACTCTACTGTCACAGGAATCTTTCAATTTCTTTTTGAACTGGGCAGCCCTTTCTGTTACTTTTGCCACAGTGGTATTGAACCCCCAGAGGATCACTCCTCTAATTTAGCTATTTTCTTAGAGCTTTCTTTTCTCTTCTACATCTCTTTGTCTTTTTTCTTTTTTTTTTTTTTAATCATCTCTGGTGGTGTGTGGTTCATTGAGATGATCTTCAATAAGGAATACGTGAGAACAGAAGAGAATTATTGGCCTGTGTACCCTGCTCATAACCACTTTTGAAGATGCTGTGCTATCAGTCTTATTAGCATCCTCATGACCTGCAGTGGGGTTTGTGTTTTATGTGATGAATACCAGCGGCATTAATACTTTATACATGGAAATAGGTAATGCCTAAACTGAGATGCTTAGTGGCATAAAAGCAATGGTTATCTCTCAAGTTAATTTCTGCAAGATACTGTAGACTGTTAATGTTCCTATAAATTGCTTTTGTGTATTACTCTAATCACACCTTTGCACTGCTCATCATGGACCCCAGTTGGTTTTTCTAGATGTCTTGTGAGACACCACCATTATAAATAATCTGTACTTTAGGGCCCCTCTCATGTATGCACAGAGACTGAAGGTGTGTGTAAATTAGCTTACCACTTTCAGCATCAGAGACACTGTAGTGTGTTATGGAGGCTTAAAATCTGGCCTCCTCTAACACACAGAGGGTGAAAGTATAAGGCCAAGTAAAGGAAGAGCTAAGTGTCTCTTAAGTAAAATTTTGGTGCATTTACTAAAGTGTTCAGTGGTAGGAGTCTGTACATCTGAATAACTGGTTTGGTTTGTTCACTTTTTTCAGACACCTGAATACAAGGAACCCTGTTTTCTAGAAGCACTGGTTATAGAAAGCTGTATGACTAAACCACAGCTTTCAAGCTTTCATATTCAGCACCTTCTTTCATTTTTAAGATGTCTGTGAGATGGGTTTGTGCCTTGGAGACCCTGAAATCAGTTCATGTGCCAGCAGAAAGATAAATCAGATGCACCCCTGAATGATATATTTGATGCTATAGAAAGGATAATGTTTTACTGATAAAAACTGTTGTTGTGGAACAGGGGATTGTCAGGTAGTAATGCTAACAGATCCATGCTGCCTAGATACAGCACGGGGGTTTGAATGCACAGTTTAAGCAACCACATCTGAGCATCTCAGCTGTAGTACTTTTATTAACTGTGTCCTGAAGAACAGCTTTTAAGTGTAACAATTAAATCTGTGATTAAAATAAGCCTTGTTGCATTTGTGTGTTCACCAGTAGTTGATTGTGCAGGCTTGAGTGTTCTCTGTTCTGCAGGTGGTCTAATTGATTTTTGTTAAGGTTAGTTGTGATAATAAGTATACCTTGCACCTAGTCAGAGCCTATAAACTAGTACTTTTGTTGTTGTTGTTTTTTCCTTTTTAATCCATATTTTAGTTAAAGTAATCCTGTACACCTCAACAGCTATGTCAAGATGTTCAGCTACTGCTGAGTGGTATGACTGGCTCATTTCTGTGTGTTGTTCAGCAGTTTCAGAGTGCTCTTGTAGTCTAGGTAACCTCAGAAACAGCCTCTTCTTATAGGCAGAGACTTTTTTTTCCAGTTTAAAAGACTGGTTTTGGGGAGTGCTGAGGACTGAAGAGCACTCAGTACTTTTCAGCAGGGGTTAGGGGTTTGCTTTTGGACCCTGAGTGCTGAGCTGCCCCCCTCTGCTTTTGACATGCTAAAACAAATATGCATTTAACAACCAGCTAAAGCATTTCTAATGCAAACCCCTGTAACTATGAAAATTGTATCTGCATTAATGACAGCAGGGCTGAAATGTGTGTTCAACTTGAGAAAATACAAGCGCATAGTGGGGAAAAACAGGGATGCTAGAGAAGAAAAAAATGATGTCATGGTCTTCAGTATGGTACAAATCAACATAAGCTGAACAGCTCCTGCAGCCATAATGCCAGTTATGTGTTTTTCAAGATTGTGTTGGCAATTCAACTTAAGTGATTGCCAATTTTTGTTTTGTATGGAAAATAAGAAGTGGATTTCTTGACCTTGCAATATTTTTATAGTTGGGTATATCCCCATACAGTAAATATGTTATTTTAATTGTCAGATAAATGGTCTTTTACGTATAGAAAAGAGGAAAAACTGATAAGAACCTTGTGAGTATGGCCATTTCTGTGGCTTTATTTTTGGACTCAGTCATCTACAGTTTACATATGATTTATCTGTTGATTCCTTATGTTCAAAAGCTCTTTATAAACAACTGCCAATGATTTGAAACACAGTAAGTTGAATTCTCTGTATAATTTCAGTGATTAAAAGTTGTATTTTTGTAATCTTTGGTTTCTGTTGTAGGGTCAAGGATGTTTTTTATTTAAAAAAAAAAGCCCGAACAACATGACGTGCTTCAGGAGCTAGAAAAATGAATGCACAAATTTGGTACAGAAAGCAAAACCATTTAAGTAATAAAGATAGTTTAAATTTCTTTGGTTTTGTGTTCTGTATTATCCTTCTAGGATTTCAGGTCTGGTCAGTGGTGATTCAGGTTACTCTGACTGTACTGGCAGTAATTCAGGCACTTTCCCCATAACAGGGCTGTAGTCCTTGGTAGCTCTTGGAAAAAAACCTATAGCTACTTATAGCCATGTATAATAACAAGTCCAAGGCTGCCATGCTTCCATGTGATACATATTATTAAGAGCTATGTAACTTCTGGAAAGCACTGGAAAACACAGAGTAAACTGAGTTCATTTAGGGCGTGTTTGACTTTAATACTCGTATTTTCCAGAAGACGTTGACTGTCTGTCTTAGGCTGTCTACGTGTATGCTATAAAGCTGGTGTGTGCAGAGGGTGTACTTGGCATTTCTGGGCACCTAACCACCTGAACGCAGCTGCTGTATTTCAAGAATTCCCAAGCATAGGTGCAGTATTCCTTAAGTGCTTTTATTGAATTTCTGTATGCTAGAAGATGCAAAATTAGGATCTGCTGTACTCTGCTGTATCAGCACAGAGGAGCAAGAGTGCAGTGTAATCCTGCATCTGTCTTCCCTCTTTTTCTTTATGTACTCTTCATTTTAGGGGTCAGAAGGGATTCCAAGCCTTTATTAGCTGTGTGCTCTTTCTACAGCCAGGTAATCTGAAGGTACTAAAACAAAGAGGGTTTATATTTGTGGGTTTGGTAGCTCATTCTCACTGGCTGAAAACAGAATCCATGCTACGTGCTCAGCATGAGCTTTCGTGTGTGCCATGCCTGTGTGCGCCATAGATGTGCCAAGAAAGCTGAATTCATTGCCTGCCTTCAGAGAGAGACAGACCTTTCAGCCATGTTTGTACTTGGAGAATCTGTGCATAACGCAGCTGAATGGAGTGGTCATTTGGAAGCTTTGACATTGCTGGTATAAGCTTAGGATGGATTCATTCTACTTTCTTTCTTTAAGAAGTGTGATTGCCAAAAAAATAAGCCCTGTGCTAAACCACATGGGCCAGGATTTAAGGATGCATGAGCCTCTCCTTGTCAAAAACTTCTGGGATTATATTCTAAGACGTAGACAAAACCTCTTTGATCCCTAGCATCAAACATTAATAACGTTAGCTAGGAGGATGTAGGCATTCTCTTACATGACCAGATCAGTGCTTGTTTCTATATGGCATAACAAGGTACTGACCATTACTTTGGCAGTTTTGTTTTCTTTCAAAGGTGAAAGTAATTTTCTCTGGCATCATTTGATTCCTTCAGAACATCTTGACCTACAGTAATTATAAGCAAAGGATCAGGAAGCTGAGAGACCCGAGTTTAGATAAGGGTATCTCAGATGCTCAAAGTTCATACTCAAGCCCTGATTCCTTGCAGTGGTATGGCACAGCAAGAGGGACCAGCCACATAATCCATGTGCTGTGGAACTCCTGTGTGCAGAAATTGGTGGTATCCTCATCCAGGGTGTTGCTAGCAGTTGAGATGAGAATAATTACTGGAGAAGTCTTTCTGCTAGCTGCTTGGCACAACTGCATTAGTATTTTATTAGGGAGGGGAACACAAGGAATCCCTGCACTTTCCTTACCACTGAAGTAACACTGCAGACTGTGTTTCCAAGTCTTGTACAGCAGAAATGTCAGTTCCAGCAAAGCTTTTGAAAATTCTGTGGAGATTTGGGGACACTAGTTTTATAAGGTGTTGATAGCGTTTTTTGGAGGAGGCTGTTGTTCCAGGATTGTGTTTGTAATTGCTGTCAAAAATGCTAAAAGTAGTGATTCCAATCTAGCAAAACACTTAAACACTTACTGCACTTGGAACAAGTGTTTGTTGTTCTGGTTAGCATCAGCAGGTCTGTCCTTTTGCTTGAAATGAAGTATCTCAAAGCCTGGCACAAACGGGGTGAGAATGCTTTGGAATTCATAGGAAAATGTTCTAGAAGAGCAAGAAGAAGCTTCCTAGGTCATATTATTAATACAGAGAAGGCTGAGATATGTGTTTTGGATTGATTTGTTTTCTACCAATTAATAGCATGACCAGTTTCTCATAGGAGCTGCTGAATGTTAGAAGTATGTGATAGAAGGAGGGTGGTAGAAAAGGGAGAGTAGGTGCGGCTCAGGTGCCGCCTGGCAGTGTATTTGTGCAGTCTGGGTTTTGCAGCCTTGCCCAGGGAGGGTTAGAAGATACTGGAAGTAATTTCTGTGTGTTTCATGTGATGATTAACTGTGAGACTAATTCTGTGAAGCGGGGTCTCAGTGTTTCTGGTTCTGAATGTAGAAAAGACATTTGTAAGATGACTATGGAAGGACACATTCGTAATCACTTTACAAAGACAGTGGGAGCCTTTCACAACATAGTTGGTGGCAGCAACAGCTGCAGTCTTGTTGTACACAGAAAATAGGTGCAGATGGCAGGTAAGAGGAATGGAGACTGAAGAAATGCTACGTTCATGCCAAACATTGCGCTTGTTTGGGTGCCTGATATTTCTTGAGGAGAGCCCAACTGTCGTACACCGAGCAGTAATGCGCTTGGCAGACTTGGTGAGAACTGTTTTTCTGGGCAGCATCTGTTTAAGTCAATGGTATTGGGTCCTCAGAATCCACAGGCTAGAAAATGTAGACCGGTTTTAGATATTTTTTTTTTTCTAATTTTTTTTTTTTTAGAGCTTGTTTTGGGCTAGTCTAGGCTGAATGTCTCAATTCATTGATGAGCTGCAAACATGAGGGCTGAGGTTCTGTTTTGTGTTTTGTTGGAAATGGGATGGATGCTGGCCATTAGGAAGCTAGTGTCACCACCTTTCTAAACTTATTCCCATACTGTGAAAAAGGCAAAAAAACCTCCAAATGTTTCCAAAGGTTGCATGTGATTTAGGAAAGCAGTGTGATGCTTTGGGGACCATTGGTACACCACCAAATTAAATCACTGATCAAAGAAAATATTACAGCATTCAAATGAAGGTCAGTGATGTGGAAAGTAGAACACTAGAACAGCAACCAAAGTAAATTCAGCAGTGACCAGCTCTGTATCACTTCTCTGTCTGTCTGCTGGGACTTAACTTCCTTTGAAGATATTTTCTCTTATGAATGGCATTGTCTGCCTAAGCCAATGAGGTCTGTTGGAGTCCTGTGTTGTTTCCACATGCTTCTTGGTTTGAATGTAGTATCCTAAATAGGATTAGTGTTAATCCCTTCCACTGTGAACAGGGGTTGATGAGTTTTAAAGGTGTCTTTTGGAATAGTGATGGTTCTCTTTTTTTCAGTGGATAATATGCTCAAGTGTGAAAGGAAAGTTCTTGAAAATTGGGTGTAAGCTACTGATAGTAGTGTCCTCCATCAGTGGCTCAGTCTACATCTCCTGCTAGTGGGTATGTCAGGAGTTGCTCCATTTCCATGGAGTAGTATAGGAGCCTTTGGCAAACATGATGGTGACACTGCATATGCGAGTTGTTACCACTTCAGAGCAAAGCATCAGAATGAAATGTGTGAACTTTATTCTGAAGGTGCTGAGTGGCCAGGTGTGCTCTCCTGTCCCCTCTGGTGCTGAAGTACAATACCTGTCCCTACACTGAGCACTGAACAGGAGGGAAACCCACAGCCAGTTGTGATGCCAAGACCAGGAGTGCTGAACACTTACTGAATGCACCTTTGGAAGGATTACAAGGACCAGAGCAAACACAGGGTGGAAGATCTCTTCCTGCAAAGATGGCCACGTGGTGCATACATGGCAGACAGCGCTGATGCTGTTAGCAGCCGTCACTACCCACTCTTTTCTCTCGCCGGCTCACACACCCACATGATGCTTTCAGGTCTGTCTCACAGTACCAGCTGTTTGAAATGACACAGACTCTTAGGCTGAATCTTCTGAAAGCTGAATTCCACATTTCTTGTAGCTGCCAGAACCAAAACCTGCCAAGCAGCGGCTAATTAGGAAACATTAATGTCACAGTGGCACAGAAAAGCTCAGAGCCTCTTCGCAGCAGGCTGTTGGATAAAGGGCAAATTCCTTTTATTTTGCAAAGTGATTATCTCCGCTTTGGAAATGTTTTAAAAAGTAATTTGAAAAAGCTTTGAACCTCATTTGGTTCTGTTGTAATTTTGCTTCCAAGCTATTCAAATTTTAGGAAAGGGAGAGCAGTCTAGGAGTGAGCCAACCCCTGGCTGAAACAAAACCAGTCTTCCAAACAAATCTGACTTCTGCTGTGTCTTTTTTTTTCTCCTTCCAGAACAACTGGATGAGTATTTGCAAAATGTGGGAAGATGTGCTGGATTCTGTGATTGATAAAGTTATCAACCCCACAGAGTTGCTACATGGAAGGAGAAATACAGCCCTGTCTCTTTGGCTGATTCATAGAGGTGTTGAGGTGTATATCTGGAGGAAAAAAGTAACAGTCAAACTGATGAGGAAGCAAATACATTAAAATATAAAGTTTTGAAATTCTGAAAGTGCAGGTGATCACACTTAAATTATCTCAGCTCTCAATCTAAGTGTGAGCTTAACGTATGTAATTTAATCAATGACACCTCTGTTTAAATGAAGTATATAATTAAGTGCATTGATAATCTGCAATAAGTAGCAAAGCATTTGAGCTCCACTCAAAATAAATTGAGTTACTCCTTTAATCTTTCTGCCTTACCCTCCTAGATGTACCATGTAAGTTTTTATGGGCATTTCTCAGAAGTTTTCTCCCAGCTTTTCTGGTGTATGCATGTCTGAAATGTTTTCCTTCCAACTCAGGTATGCTGTCCTTTTTGAGTATCTTCTTCCTATGGCTCTCATATCCAAAATCTTTACCTTCTGTACATTATTTCAGATTCTATAGTTGCACCAGCTGAAGTCCATATCTCACGGAGATTTAAGTTGATATCTGGAAGATGGGGGCCAAAGAGTAAATGTTTCTTCTGTTCATGGACAAGAAATTCAATTGGAACAGAGCAGCAAACTGAAATGCTACAGTCCCTGAAAATGTAAGCAATGTGGCAGAAACTTTCTTAGCTGTATTACTAAAGACAGAAACATTGGTATGTCTGCATAGTCTTTACTGGGCTGCAGATTAGTGAAAGTTGAGCAAAGTTAGATGTAGGAGCTCAACCCCAGGAATGGAAATGTCACCCCCTCTGTTCTGTTTGTGTTTTTGTTGCTCTCCAGCTGGAGCAGAGCAGCTTATAACTCATTGTGGAGAGTTCTGAATTCTCTTTAGATGCTGAGCCCAGCAGTCACTTCAGAGAAAAATACTGAAAATGCACTCCTCCCTCTTTGTCTGTCCTATGATATCTTTCCCTCCACAGCTTTGGAGGAAAACTTTTATCAAATATGTGGTTATTAAGTCACAGCAAATGATTATCCTCTGTAAGAGGATCCAGCCTGTGAAATGCTTCATTCTGTGTTGGTCTCTGAGCCATCTGATTGAGTGTGCTGCAAAATAGTGCAGATGGGCAAGGCAGTGAAATCCTGCACTGATTTGTTGTTGGGGTGGCAGATGTTTTATTCTCCTGGTGCTTTCTTTGGCATTTCCCACAGACATGAAGCAGAATCAGAAGAAACTGAATTGCTCTGCTATCTCTCCCTTCTTCTCTGGGTTATTTTTGCAACTCATTTCTCCTGTAATCTTTTGAAGTGTGAGAAGAGGCATGCACTTCCTGATTTCTCTTACAACTGTGCTTTATACTTTCACAGGTAACCTTTGTTACATAGCCTGCTGTAATTGTCAGCATGAGTGGTTTCCGTGGTGCATCTCTTTCTTATCACTTTAGTGTATTTAATACCCTTGACAGTACTTTAACAGTAAGCATTTGGATGACTATATAAACAATCCTGCCTCTAAAACTTTTGTCTCCTGGCCTCTGGTCTGTGCAGTACATAGCTGGCAGAAGAGGAGGGCATGGAGAAGGCAAAAGATGACGTGGTGATGTAAACTGCTGTCTAGGCTGCCATGATAGCAGCCCCTTGCTGGCCCTTAAAGCCTTCAGGTGCCAGCATATGCCACTGGCAATGCTGAGAAAGTGAAGAGAAATAGGAGGCAGTTAGCGAAGGTAGTTTTGGCCAGATTTTGATGTCTTTCTTGAGCACACAGCATGGTATGATTTGAGTTGATGCAAGGAGTGCTGGCCAGCTCCTGGGAGCCAGCCTGTAGTTTCTAAAACTATTGTCTTTGGAAATGGTAAATCTAGCAGTTATTAAAAGTCTTATATTCAGTTCCAGAGAAGAATAAATGGAATTAGGAGGGTCTCTTTTGAAATGAAAGTTGGTCTTGTCTTGCCATCTGATCTTTGCCATTAGAAAACTAATCATGGTTTTACTCAATAAGTTTAATTTCTTTGATACAAACAGATTCAATACTTTCTTTAGTGCTAGATTTTTAATTAAAAATAAACATCCATGCCTTCTATAGCACGTAGGCTATGAAGGTAACTCAACTGGGTACTACCACATCCATGGTATTTTTTTTTTTTTTTAATAGAAATATCTAACATTTAGGGTATGTGTGCATCTCCATACTTACTCTAGAGATATCTGGACCCCTAGAATATAAGCAGTTGGGCGTATATTCTAGATTTGGTGAGAAATTACGCACCTTGCACCCAAACACTGTGATCATCTATGGTGTCTGCACTCCGTCTACAGGACTCTGGTATGACCAGGGAGGAGAGGGACTGTAACAGCAAGCTGCTGCATGTCTGTACTGGGCAAGCGCAGACATGTATGCTTGGGGTGTCAACCAAAGACAGAATGGCTGTGTCTGTCACCTGTGAGTGGCTTCTGCTGTGTTTCAGGGGTTTTGTCTAACTACTACATCTAGCAGTGACTTACTGCTTGTGTATTTTTATTGTTATTTTTATTTATGGTGTAATTTCTGTCAAAATGAATCTCGCAGCCTAAGAGCTCTTACTGAAGTTTGGAAGACTGGGTCTGTCAGACTCTGCACCATCTCACTAAAGCTTGGCTAGCTCTCAGAACAGGATGTGCTCTTCCCCAGAAAATAAGCAGTGTCTTTGAGTTCTGATTTTGACATAAAACCCAGCACTGGTTTAAGAGTAATACAGTTCATGTATAACTCTGCCTGAGGACCATACTATGCTCCTGTCAGGCCTACTAGCCATCCTGTTCACTGCCTGGCTTGCAGGAGGAGCAGAGTGGTGACAACAGATAAGATGCTGCAGCTGTCACACATATTTACAGCTTCTTGGTCACTGGCAAGAGAATAAACACAGTGTCCATGCTGTTGCATGGTTAGCATTTTATTTTTAGAATCAGTCACTTGAGAAATATCAAGGTACAAGTAAAATAGCTCTGTCAGGACTTCCTGTGTGATTTGGAATCTAGTGCTTGACTTGAGGTTTGCCCTGCTTCTATGCATTTGATAGAAGAGATAAGGTAAAGGCCACATCCTTACCAGATAAAAGCAGGTTTCTCCTCTGGGTGAAGTTGTACCAACATTGGATGGGACTCTCCAAATGCAGGAACATACCAAATCTTGTCTTCTGATGGCATTTTGTTCCCTGATTTTATTACTGGCTCTGCAATGAGTAATTATCTTGCATGTAAGCAAGTGATTTTTACTGTAAGAAAGGCTGAGTGAGTTCACAGTTGAGCAAATGTTTAAAGAAGTAACAATTACAGGTTGCTTTCCTGTCTTGTTTGAAAACACTGAGAAGAGAAAAAACAAACCTATAAATATTTTCTCTTTGATAGCCAAGAAACAAATGCTTGAGCAATTAGCTCCCAGCATTGCATTCCCAGAAATGTGGGCATGAAAGTGGTTGTATTGAGTCACTAAATCCTTATTAAAGTAAAACCGTGGCTGACAGTAGACCACTTGTAAACAAAGCAGTAAGTCAGGAAAGTTAACAGGAATAATCTGTGGTCTGCTTTTGGGGGTGAAGTGGGACAATCCCAGATAAACAGGAAGGGAGGCCCAAATAACCCACGCAGACATAGTATTTGGGTCCAAGGATGTTGCACTCTGTTTTTCCTTCTGTTTCTGCTTTCTTTCTCCTCAGAGCTAATGGAGGGGACCACACAGGAAAAGCCTCTCACAGCAGGAGCTGTATTTTTGGCTTGGAGATGAGAGCAATCATCCCTCGTGTGACCAATCTGCTGTGCTCAGTTTTGCCACTGGTACTTGCCCTTTAGCAGCTGGCTCTCAGAGATGTACTCTGGTGCAGTGGCTGATACAAAAGGAGGCTGCAGTCAGGCTAACTGAGGACTAACTGGGACTTGCTGATCCCTTAGGATCTCACCTATTGGTCTGTTTCTGAAGTATATGGAAAACAGCATGTGTGCTTATAAACTTGATGGTGTTTTTAGGGACATGACCTTAGAGCTGCAATGAAACATTTAGGCTCCTTTGTCTCATCTCATTATGGAAGACTTTGAATCTGCTGCTGCCATCTTGTTTTAATGTGGTGATGCAGTCTTGCATCTAATTCCCAAGTGACAGCAGCACGTGGCAGTGCTTGAGTAGCTCTGTCACCATTTGACCACAGCTCTGTGTGATGGTACTATTTCTCTCCTGTCCCTCACATCAGCTAGTACCAAGTAAGTTGGGTGCTTGTCTCTTAGAACAGCTGAGGGATGTATTTATTCAGTTACTTATGTCCTATGTGCATGTCATGCTCAGGATCCTGTACATGAACATGTACCTCCTGATGTTGTCCCCACTGGTCCATCAGTAGCAGAGCTCTGCATTTCCCTGGAGGCACCAGATTGTAGCTTCCAGAACAGCAGTCTGCATATTTGGGCTTTTTTTAACTCCCACTTACATTTTTGATCCTAATTATAAAAGCACATGTAATCACAAAGCAGACTTGCTTTACTGATTCTGGGGATTGCTGGAACCAGTGCTTCAGGGAATTCATCCTTCAAATGTGCTACCGTTTTTGCTCTAAGAACATTCATTTTCCCAAAATCTAGGCTGCCTTTACTTTTGTGGATCCAAATTCAACTGTAGGCTGTGTGCTGTGTTTGTGTTATGGTAATCATCAGCAAAACCCTGCATCCCTCCAGAATTCAATGGTTTTGGTTTTGTTTTCTGTTTCACGTAAGCTGCACAAAGAGCCTCTAAATCTGTTTTTGAAAAACGTGACAGAGACGGTTTGATGGGAACAATTGCTGTCAAAATGCAGGAGGCAAAACAGTGGTAAGGGCATGCGTGCCTTCACATCATGTAAACCTGATGCCTACCAGTGGGAGTCTGTGTACGCTTTCCTCCCTGCCCAGGAAACCCCACAGCAACAGAGTGACCTTATTGCCACTTAAGGACAGGGTTAGCCCTGGCCATATCGCCAGTGTGTGGGAGCAGATGTCTCCTGTTCTTGTGTGCTGGGCAAGAGCAGTGGCCCTTGAGTGTTGAGGAGGAGTTGGGTGCAGGGTGGCACTGCTCTTCTGCTCTCCATCTGCAGCTGCCCACCAGCACGGCTGCCCTCATCTGCTAGAGCAGAAGTGCCTCTATCTGAAGAGCTAAAGGGAAGCCTAGGACAAAGGGTGCTTGCAATACTTTTGCTCCCAGGTCCACATCTGTGTGCGTGAGCACTGAGTGCTTCATGATGAGGGCAGCCATGAGGTGTCAATAGGAATAAACACATGCCTTGCCTGCATGATGTGCAGATGTCCAAGCAAAAACAATGCTCACATAAAAATCAGTGTGTGCTGAAGATGCATAGTAGAGTTGAAAATAAAAAAAAAAATGCACAGACATCACAGGCAGATGTAAATCCACTTGCTAACAGTGTCTTCCAGGTGGGGTCGGGGGTGCTTTGGTGATAGCCGCTTCTGCTGTGGAGTGGGCAGTCCAAGTGCAGTGCCTACAAACTGCTCAGCAGCAGCAGAGTACATAAGTACAAGGCAAATGAGCTCTGTACAGACCTATGGAGGGAAAAATACAAGCTGGGGAAAAACTAACTGACTCATGAGCACTCTGCTCTTTGGCTGGATGGAGAGCAAACTGTGAGTGGTATGAAGATTTGGAAATCTGAAATGATTAAGAAAAAAACAATAGTTTGTTTCTTTGTCTAGTCTCTGGCCTTTTGTCTGTCTTGATTAGCTTCTTGCTTTCAAATGAGGGCAGTTTATATCATAAATAAACTCTTGTGTCAACTATCTCATCCATCGTTTTATATTTCCTTTCAAAATCACATTGTCTCTTAATTCTAGCTAGCCTACAATGATCTCTTCCATTATCCACTTAGATACCAGGGATGCCTTTTCCCATATATCCCCTTCACCTAGCATTTAGTTCTCACATACAACAAAGTTGCTTTATTGTTTTTTCCCAGAATACGTTCTGAAAACCGTCCTTTTTTAAAGTTGGCAAAATACTGAGCAATGAGAGGACTGCTGGTGCCTATAATTTTCTATTTGTAGTTCTGCCTCATTGCCATCTTTGCCTTTCTCCCATTCCTTTATTCCTAGGTTTTGAACAAGACCTTATTATTTATTTTCATAGTTCTTGAGAGATGCTTGTATTTAACTAGAATTACTAGCCCCTAGACTTGGAGTAAAAAATGAAATATTTTCAAATCACAGGTATTAGAGTATTCAGCCCACTGAACACTGTTTTGGGGGAGTTTTATCTTTTTTTCCACATCTATGTAGAAAACTAGTGTGACTATATTCCCATATATACATCCATATATATCTGAAAGCTGTCAACCTGCCAATGATCCTCCCAAGATGTGTTCCATAGTCACTGGCTGTTTATTGTCCACCTACTGTGTGTCAGGTAGCTGCATCATTCTCTTCCAGGCAATGGCTTGGGTTACACAGGAGCCTAATATACCATCCTGGGTGCATCTTATTTCCTCCAGTCCTCTTTAATGTCCTTCAAATTAGAGGCAAAGCCAGACAAGTAAAGGACAGTCAGTAAAAAAAATGGTGATTAATTAGAATCCTTTCCTTATCTTATTCAGCACTTCATGTAAAATCTTTGATTTTTCACTGAAAGATGTTGTTAGTAGCAGCTGAAGCATTTATCTTAGCAACATCAGGTCTCTTAATCAACAAAAGATCACAGTAACCTGTGAGAAAGTAGAGTACATCTGTATTCCTGTAATTTACTCCATCAATGTCAAGCTTTTCGTGTGCAAAAGATCTCATTTGCATTTCTACAAAGGAAAGAAACATGTCATCATCTAAATTACAGGCTTTAATGAAGGCCTAAAATGAAAACAGCATGGATCGGATAGTATTTTAAGGCTGGCAGCTCATATTTGGCTCATCTTATTCTGTCTCTAGATGCCCAAGTAGAGTTAACAGATGCCAATGCTGTATTTTCTTGCCTTTTCCACTGTTGTAACTAGAGATCAACAAGGATCAGCTGTGCATTTCTCAGTCTCAGAATGCCAGGAAGACCTTTGACCAAAATTACTCATGGTCTAAGTAATTGTGATTGATCGAAGGCACGCAAAAAAAGTATTAAGTAGGGAACTGGAGTGATGAAAGGGGAAATAGAGCCAGGTGAAAAAAGTGAGGGGAAAATAGAAGTGTAGTGGGAACAGAGAAGGAGAGATGAGAGTGAGGTGGGAGAAAGGATACAAAATGAAATGTGACTGAAGCACAGATAATGGAATCACAGAATATTTCAAGTTGGGTGGACCCATAGTGATCATCAAATCCAAATCCCTGTTTCTTGCAGGACTACCTGAAAGTAAACCATATGACTGAGGGCATTGTCCACGTGCTCTTTGAACTCTGACAGGCTTGGTGCAGTGACCAATTTGCTAGCAAGCGTGTTCCAGCAGCCAATGACCCTCTCAGTGAAGAATCTTTTCTAAAGTCTAATCTGAACTTCCCCTGATGCAGCTTCATTCCATTTCCCCGTGTCCTGTCCTTGATCCCCAGAGAGGGATCAGCTTCCTACCTTGAGAAAGTTGTAGACTGCCATGAGGTCACCCTTTAGCTGAACAAATCAAGAGACCTCAGCTGCTCCTCCGGTCTTGCCCTCCAGACCTTTCACCGTCTCGCCTGCCCTCTTCTGGACATACTCTAATCATCTGATGTCCTTTGTGAATTGAAGTGCCCAGCACTGCAGGCTGCCTTTGCTCTAGTTCCTCAGTATGATTTTTTTTTCAGCACATCCAACCTGAATAAATTGGGGGATAGTAGCTGTCTGATGGTCTTTACTGCCTGATCATAAGGCTGATTGCCCTAGCAGAAGTCTTTTGGGGAATGACCATTTTCTTTTTCTTCTAGTTTAACTCCAGGAGAAGACAATGGTGCAAATAACTGATGTGAGACACTTACCTTCTGTAATAAGGACCTTTCACCTGCTGTAGTCCGTAAATAGTATTTTCTGAAGAGAATGAGCATGCCCTTGTATTTGAGCCTCTTGTTGGAAACTTTTCAACATCAGCATTTGGCTAATCTAAAGAAAAAAATCTATAGGGGTTATTCTTTTAACTGAAGTAGGAGAACAGCTTGCTAGATTTTGAGTTGTTCAGTGTTGTGAAGCCACTGGTTCATTAGGATTGGCAAAACAAGCTATAGATGAAAATGATTCAAAATCAACATCAGAATATCACTAGTTTATTACAGATCAAGGCAGCTTTGGAGTTAGAGGTGAGCTAAACACTGGCAGTCCTTCAGAAACTCATCAGCTGGTCTTTTGGTGGACACTGAACAAGTGCAGAAAACACTTAAGAGCTTAGAATCAAAGCAGAGAAGATAAGGCAAGAAGGAACTTAACATACGAATCAGAGGAAAGGTTTAAAGTCCCTACAGAAAATTAGTTCCAATTTTCCTCTTTTTCTTGCTTCGTTGTGCAAATAATCAGATTTGTAACACAGTTCTTGTTGTGACACAAATCCTGACTGGCATATTTTAGTACTATTCTCTGCATGTGAGCAGATTCCAGATCAAAGCCCACCCCTTTTGGAGCCTTCATAGGCCAAGATCAATTGGCAGCTGTGGCTTGGTTACAAGTAATGGATAAGGATTTTCATGACACAGGGTGTACTGTACCTTTCACTGAAAGGTGCCAGTTCATTTTGAAGGCAAGCGTGACTCAGTGGTATTTCCTCAGTAATGAGTCATGCATTCGAATGCCTTCTAGAAAGTTCTATTTCTCTTGTTTTCTTTTTCTCCATCAGATGAGATGGAGACTCGGATGAATTGTTAATATTTTTGTTTGTTTGGTTGGTTGTTTTTGTTTTGTTTTTGTTTTTTTTTTCTTCTTTTGAGTGATGGTGCAGCTATAGGGAGCTGGAAATGGAAAGGATGGGTTATCTATGGACAAGGGGTACTGGTGGTATTTTTGAAGCAGAACCCTAGCTTTTCTGCAGCTCCTCAAAAAATGAGCACTTTCCGTTTGGGAAAATCCACGTGGTGGCTGCACAGTGGGATCATAGAGGGAAATGGGTAATGGAAGGGTAGAAGCAGAAGCATACTCTTCTGCTACAGCTTGAGCAGGCTAGTGAACAACCCCTCTTCTATTTCTGGGGCTGGCATGCAAAATTCAGTCTCTGCTTTCATCTCAGAGATGGTGGCACTGGTTTTGTCATATTGGTGCTGGGTGTAATCTAGTGCCTTGTAGCAAGAAAAATGCTGCTGGGGGCAGAGCTGCAATACACAGATGGGATCCCTACTTTTTATTTGAAGTACATGCTTAACATCAGTGGTGACAGTTATGTGCATGTGGGGAATTGGTGTATTAGCCCCTTTTTTCACACTGAAACTCTGTCCACCCCCAGAAATAAAGAAGAGGGACAGAAGTTTTTGCTTTTGTTTCCTCTTCCTTTTCTGTTTAAGCTGTAAAAACAAGAAATTGCTTTTGATAAAATTGGATTAAATGAGATTCATGAAAACAATGCTGCAGAACACCAGATTCAAGCTCCATTTTAGTGTGTTCTCATCGAAGCTAGGAAGACCCAAGCTTGAGAAACACAGCCTCAGACTGAGGAATGAACATTTCCATCTCATTCTTTGTATATCTTGCAACAGAAAGTTGAAGTTGGCCAAGGCCTGCTTATGCAGCTCATATCTGAAGTAATTAGACTCTTAAATTTCTGGGGAGGGAGTTTACTCTGAGCCAGTGTGAAATAAGTATGCAAGGTATTATATATGACTTCCCAATGAATTGCCTTCCCCTGCACATATTTGTGATGTACCTTTTCCTGTGGACCCTCTGCCAATCTGTGTCTGTCTTCTCATATCACAACCTCCTGTTCCTTTTCAGCAGCATGTGATGATCCAGAGAGTGAAGGGGAGGAGCACACTGTGGCTTCCCAAGCCACAGTCAGGCAGGACATTGTTTTTACGTGCAGAGTCTGTAAACAAGCACCAGCACAATCTGAACACTATTCCTCTTCTGGAAACACGTGTCGTGGTTTAAGCTGTAAAACAAGCAGTTTTGTTCACTCACTTCCCCCTTCTTCTTCCCCCCCCAGTCCAAGGGGGGGGGGGGGGAACGGGGAGAAGAATCAAAAGAATGTAACTCCCATGGGTTGAG
>JANRGW010032024.1:2917-13715 GCA_024733675.1 Psilopsiagon aymara | reverse complement strand
GGCCTCGCCCCCCCCTCGCTTCCCGCAGCTCCCGTGCGCGGTGGGGACCCGGAAGCGCGGAGCGGTCGCGGACTGCCGGTGCGCGGGAGCCGCGGTGCCCCTTCTGGCGCCCGCCTCCGAGGCGGCGGCGGCGGCTGGGGTTGCTGCACGTCGCCCTTGGCGGAGGCCGCGTCGCCGCCACGGACTGTTACCGGTGCGGGAGGAGAGCTGGAGCGGTGCCGGGTGGGGACGCGACCTCCCGCGTGTGGTAGCGGACCTGGGGGGCGAGCCTCCTCCCCGTGCGCCGGGGCCGGGCCCCGCTTGTCCGCTGGGGTGGGTACGGTGGGGCGGCGGTGAGGGGGGAGGAAGCCGGGAGGTGGCGCAGGGTTGTCGAGGTGTGCGGAACGGGTCGGACGGGTCTCTCCCGCGGCCGCCATTGCTGAGGCAGAGCGTTCTAGGACAACCGGCCGTGCCGTCCCGGGGTGCGGTGGGATGCTCTTCTGAACCGGGTGCCCTGGTGCTTTACGGACCTCGCATCGTGGCTGGCACGTTCATTTGCCGCGACTCTGAAACTTAGTCTAGTAAATTTCGTGTGCTGAAGCAGGCTAACAACTTCTCTGTGGGTTGTCATAGGCTGTAGTGTGCCTCATTCATCATGCGCATTGCAGCTGCTTCTTCAGGTGCCCTTAGTCCAAATCCTTCCCTACCTGGTTACAAATCTGTTTGGGCCCCTTCTGGTGGCTCTTCTCTAACTAGTGTTTTTCATGTCATGATGTGGGGACAGGGTGAAGTTATCAAACAAACGGATGCTTTACAGAGACTTGTTTTTTACTGTGATTTTTTGTTGTATGTGAACATCTTGGGGTAGGGATTTTTTGTTCACTGCATAAGCACAATATTTTCTGTCTTACAGTTTGGCATCTAAATACTTAAAAAGCACAGGACAGTAACTTGGTCCTTTTATTACAGAGACTGCCAGACAATTCCTAGCTGGCTTGCCTAGCCTCCAAGGGAGGCTTAATTGAAGGCAGGTATGAATTTCTTGGGAGTTCAGGCTTCTCTCTGCATCATGAGAAACATTTTAAATGTAGCTGTCATCATCATGAAAGTGTGTTCTTGGGTTGTACATGGATTGATTTATTTCCTATGTATGTTAACTCCTCTTTTAAGAACAGCTTGTGTTACCATCAGTCGAACAGCATGTTGCTTCACTGCTTCTCTTGCTAGTATGTGTAAACGACAAAAGGGCCTGTTCATGTGCTTCCACTACCAGCTGCCAGAGCATCTCTAAGCATCTTCTTGTCAGACTCTGATCTGGCATCCCTTGTAGCAGTGAAGTCAGTCCATTGTGTGGTATTGTCTACAATCTTGATTGCTGGCACTCAGTCTTTGACTGCAAATTATTTAATTCTCCTCTTTGCACAGGTGAAAGCAGAGAAGTGTAATGGCTTCCTCTTTGTAGTCCTGAGACACGCAGAACAACCTGACAGAGAGTAAGAATCTTTGATTTTGTTGAATTTGCCCATTGACTAGACATTGTAAAGGCAAAGAATATCCAAACAGAGGCCAAGGAGGAAATAATGAGTGGCTTCTAGATAGTGACCTGATTTGTTTTATATGAACTTGAGCTGAGAAATTGCTGGTTATTTTTTTCAGTGCCTTGTGATTCAAGCTTCACATTGAGAAAGCCTTGAGCTCTAGGTGAACCTGCAGTCTAAACAGATATAAATGTTAAATAACAAGAGGGAAGACAGAAGTGCAGAAGTAGCAACTTGTGCACAGTCATGTTTTGGACAGTAGCAGAAATGAGAACAGGTCTCCGATATTTGCTGTCTTATGAGAAGATCTAAATGAGTCCATTTTGCCTTGAGTTTTTTGGGGAGAACTTCTTTCTGTGTGTAGCACTAATGCTGGGAACAGGATTTTTATATGAAATGCTGACATATTTTCTTGGAGGGGGGATGTCAGCTTCTGCAAAATGGGGTCATCTTCAGGTTTTTATCCTGCGTGCAGGATTTTGGGGTCAAAAGCTGTGCCTCAGCCACTTCTACAAGCAAGTGACTGAAGCACTTGCTCATGCTTTCTCTGGCATGCAGCTCAGAAATAAAAGCTTCTGTCTGCTCCCCCTCTGCCTCTGCAGGCACACTTCTCATCATGGTGAACGAGAGGCGTAATGGCAACTTGCTGGTGCCCCTGGGACCCAAACTGCAGGCCTACCCAGAGGAGCTGCTGCGGCAGCGGCGAGGCCACGATGGGCAGCCCGAGTACCTGATCCAGTGGAGCATCGTCAGCCTGGAGGAGAGAGCAGCGGGCGGCAGCAGCACCTCCTCTGCAGAGACGAAGCTGGAGAATGTCTCCATGTGGATGTCTGCAGAAGAGGTCTGTGCCAGCTGCCTGGTGCTGCTGGATCAGAGGAAGCTGGAAGGGCAGTGTGCGACAGGGGAGAAGGCAGCCAGCCCGTCCGCTGCAGATGTCCTGGGGGATGAAGCCTCGCTGCTGGAGATGAAGGCTGATGTCAGGAGCCTGGTGCAGCGAGCTGGCCAGCGCATGGCCGAGTCCCGGGCCCCCGAGTCCTCCATCCTCAACATCATCCACGTGCTGAGCGCGTATGCCAGCATTGGCTCGCTGGTGGGTGCCTTCAAGGAGACGGGAGCCCTCGACTTGCTGATGAAGATGCTGTGCCACAAGGACAAGCAAATCCGCCACAGTGCTGGCAAGATGCTGAGGGCCCTGGCTTCGCATGATGCAGGTGAGGGCTGCTGCTGCTCGTTGTCCCTGAGGAAGTGCTACTGGGCAGCTGAGGTGTGCCAGCCCTTTCGTAAGGGTTATCTTTAGGGAGCCTAAAGGGTTTCTGTTGTTGCAGGAAGTCGGGCCTATGTCCTGCTGTCCCTGAGCCAGCAGGATGGCATTGAGCAGCACATGGACTTTGACAGTCGCTACACCTTGTTGGAGCTGTTTGCTGACACAATATCCTCCGAAGAGCACTGCATGTCCTTTGAGGGGATTCACCTTCCCCAGGTAGGAGCAGCCCCGCCAGCCCTGGGGCTGCTGAGCAGGACTGGGTATTGGGAGAGCTGGTCCAGCATCTGGGTCTGGCTTGAAGCTGAGGGGTGTTGGAGGGCTCACCCGTGGAGTATCTGAGCAGGGAGATGAGGGTGGGCTGAGAGGTTTCTTGCTGCCTGCTGGTCCGGAGCTGTCACGGTTAGAGTCTGGCAGCCGTGCTTGTTGCAGATCCCTGGGAAGCTGCTGTTTGTGCTGGTGAAGCGCTACCTGTGCGTCACTTCTCTCCTGGACAAGCTCAGCGGTGGTGTGGAGGAGGGAGGGGAGCAGCGGAACAGCACTGTGCCGAGCCCACTCACTGAGGAGAAGAGCCGTGTGAAGCAGGAGTTTGAGTTCAGCATGGCCATGGCAAACCTCATCTCGGAGCTGGCGCACGCGATGGGCTGGGGCCACAGCCCCAAGGCAGAGCTGCCGCCCCAGCAGGAGCTGCAGCCTTGCGCCACCCGCTCCATCTTCCAGCACAGGGCCGCATCCTGCAGCGCTGCTCAAGCAGCCCCTGCTCCCGCACCAAAGGAGCCCGTCGTCTTCAAAACGCGCTCGGCCTTCCCGAGCCGCAGCAGCTACGTGGAGTACGTGCAGGCGCGGCTGGTGCGGGGCATGCGGGTGCGCATGCTGGAGGACTATGAGCAGGTCAGCGCGGGCGACGAGGGCGACTTCCGGCAGAGCAACGAGGGCACGCCGCCCGTGCAGGTACCCTCTGGGGTACCGGGGCCGGCGCGGGCGTCAGCTCTGCCCGCTGGGCTGCGTGCGGGCAACGCGCAGCCACGGGTGGGAGCAGCTGGGCTGGACCTGCCCTCCCTCAGCCGCGTGTGCATTGCGCTCTCCTCCTCAGGTGTACTGGCAGGCCCTGGGCTGTACGTACTGGGTTCACTGGCACATGTTGGAGATCATCGGCTCTTCAGAGCAGCGTGAGGGCCAGGAGAAGGCGTCCGCCCTGACGCACAACTGCAGACTGGCGGCAGGTGAGCAGTCCATCAGCTGGGCACGCAGCTTTCCTCCCCAGCCCTTCTGTATAGCTTCTAGGGTCTCCTCCCAGCTTGTTCCCCCTCCCTGGCTGCCCTCCTGTCACCTGCCTTTCCCACAGCAGGCTGTGGGACAGCGGAGACATCTCTTGCCCAGATGGTTCCCGTGAGCTCTCTCTGGGGAATGTGGGGTGTGCAACAGAGGATGGTGGAATGAGCAGAGCTGACAGTGCCGTGCTTTGCTCTGTCCTCCTGCAGTTGCGCAGCCGTTTTTCTGCAAGCCCTCTGGGGGGCTGTACTCCCTGCCTTACCTGGGGGAGCAGCCGACCAAGGCTGCAGAGGCCCTGAGCCGCGCCGAGTGGTGGGAGCTGCTTTTCTTTGTGAAGAAGCTGGGGGCGCAGGAGCAGAAAGAGGTCCTGTGCATCATCCGGCAGGCCCAGGGAGAGCGGGTACGGGCGAGAGCCTGCGCTGGGAAACGGCTGGGGGCCTCCGGTGGTGCGGCTTTCCTGTCCGCTCTGGCTCTGGCCATCAGCAGAGGCGCGGGGTCTGCGGTGCGCCCGTGAGGGTTGATGTGACGCCGTCTGTGCAGCTGCCGGAGGAGGATGAAGAAGCCCTGATCCAGCTGTCGGTACCTGTGGAGCTGGCCCGGGAGGTGCTGCGGGTCTTGGAGAGGCGTTGCCAGGGCAGTGCTCAGAGTGACCTGCGCGGCTCCCACATCTGGGCCAAGTACTCCCTCAGCAGGGGGGCTGAGCAGGATGGCGCCCGGAGCACCGCGGTGTCCTGGGAGGGCGCCGGCTGCAGGAGCCCTGAAGCCACAGTGGCCGAGGCAGCGCAGGAAGAGCTCTCCGCAGCCGCGGAGCCGCCCCGGGCCCCCGCTGTGGTGGTGAAGTCGGATTCTCAGCTGTTCAGCGAGCTCCTGGAGAAGGAAGGGCTGTTCCTGCCGGAGGTGACGGAGGAGCAGAGCAAAGGTAATGGCCTGCTGCGTGCTGGAGCACATGCAGGGTGCCGGGGGCGGCTCCATTGCCTCCAAGGAGGAAAGCTCTGGGCAGCGCATGGCAGGCCAGGCACCTGCAGGCTGCCCGGGGAGGGGAGAGCCTGTGGGTCTGGTTGGTGGGTTCGTGGCACCCTGGGAGTTGCTGGGGTGTTACTGCTGCCCTGACCCCTGCATCCGTCCCTCCTTCCAGCAGCATTGGGCAGCGCCGAGGGGGTGAGCGAGGCGGGCGCGCTGGCCAAGGTTGCAGGCGCGGTGGATGTGATCCAGAGCAGCAGCTCCGAGCCGGGGCTGTGCTTAATGGGGCTCCAGCACATTCTGAAGGTCCTGGAGGAGGAGCCCGAGCAGCAAGGCAGCAAAGCCCAGAGTGGACTGGGGACCAGGAGTGTTGGGTGAGCTGTGGGGTGCTGTGCCCCCCTCCTGCCTGTGTCGGCAGGGTCGGGGACAGCGCTGGTGGTGGGAGCGCAGGAGGTGGTGGTGGAAGCGGGAGGGCCGGTATGTCCCTGCCTGCTCAGCAAGAGGAAAGCTGGATCTTGCGTCCCTTTGGCCCAGGCAGGCTCATTGCTGGGGCTGACCCGGCTGTGGTAGAGCCATGTGGGCAGGGAGGAGGCGATGGGCAGGGCCCGAGGCGTTGGCGTGCCAGCGGCAGTGCCAGGAGGCTCCTCCTGAGGTGTCCTTTCCCGTGCAGGGAGCAGCTGGTGAAGGTGGCAGTGGAGCTGCTGGCCATGGAGGCGGCAGAGAAGGCCGTGGTGGTGGTGACGCTGCGGCTGCTGGCCCTGCTCATGGCCAAGCAGGACTGGCGCGTGGCGTTTGCCATGGAGGGCGGCGTGCGGGCCGTGCTGTCCTGCATGCAGCAGCACGCCTCCTCCGCCCTGGTGCAGCAGGCTGGCCTGGCAGTGAGTGCGGCAGAGGGGATGCTGTGGGTGGTGGGCAGGCTGCAGGCTCACCCCGGTGTGCCGGCGGTGCCCACTGCCCTCCTGACTGCTGCTGTCCTTGCAGGCCCTGAAGGTGCTGGTGGGAGCCGTGGCAGGCGAGCCGGGAGGTGCCGGTGGGAAGCTCCTGCCCCTGAAGCAGGCAGACGCGCAGCTGATTCGGGAGATCTTTGCCAGCATCGGGTCTGCCTCCAGCAAGGGCTCGGCAAACCTGCTGAGCGCCATCCCTGCTGCCCTGAGCGCCATGCAGAGGGTCCCCGGGTAGGGCGGAGCGAGGACGGCGGCAGGGGTGGGCTGGGCAAGGCGGGCAGGCGGGTTGGTGGGTGCTGGGGGGAGGAAGGCGCCCGCATGGCCGTGTCCCTGCAGGGCCTCCTCGGGCGTGCAGAACGGCTTGCTGGTGGTGAACATGCTCCTTGACGGCCACCGGGGCCTGGCGGAGCAGCTGTGGAGCTGCGACCTCCCCGCGGTGCTGCAGAGCTGCTGGAGGGACGGGCAGAGCCCCGGCTGCCCTCACGCGACGCTGGCCCTCGGCGCCATCAACCGCCTGGCGGAGCACGGGCTGCCCCTGGGCCCGCGGAGCGCAGGTAGCAGCTGCCGGCCCCGCTGTGCCACGGCCCCGCTGTGCCGCGGGCAGGGCTGCCTCCCCGGGCAGGGCAGAGGTGGGGCCGGGCCCACGTGTCCTTGTCGTGGCAGGCAGAGAGGCCCCGGTGGACCTGGGGGACGTGCGGAGGCTTCTGAGCGGGCTGGGGGACGGCGTCTTGTCCAAGGACGTGCTGGTGGCCCTGGAGCGGCAGCTCTGCGGCAAGGGCCCGGTGCCTCCTGGCGAGGCAGCCCGGCTGCTGCAGGACCACGCGTGCTTCCGGCCGCTGCTGCGCAGCTTCGAGCTGCTGGGGGCAGAGAAGGCCGTGAGCCTGAGCGTCCTCAGGTGGGTGCAGGGCCGCCGCCGCGGTGTGAGAGTGCAGGTGGTGATGGTGGGGCACACGGTGCGGGTCCTGGGGGGGATTTTCTTCACCAGGGGCGGGTGCAGCCCAGCACATACGTGGGTGCTGCCTGGGGTGTGCCGGGGCCGCATGGGATGGAGCAGCGTGTTCCTGGGTGCTCGAGGGGTGTCTGAGGCGCCAGGGGAGCCTCGGCTCCCAGTCCCTGTGTGCTGTTGGCATTCCAGAGGGGCAGGGCAGCACGGCTGCCTCTGACACCACCCATTGCCTGTGGGCCATGGCCTGAGCGAGCCCCCTGTGTCACCCAGGATCCTGAACAAGGTCCTGGACGGTTACCAGGAGGATGTGCTGCCCTGGCACGAGTGCGTGGAGCCCTGCGTGTCCTCCCTGAGTGCCCACAGCAGCGACCGGGAGGTGAGGGGCCCATAGGGATGCTCTCGGTGCGCTGTGCCGGCTGAGCCGCCGGCAGCAGCACAGCGTTTGTGGCCGGAGGAGCAGGAGAGGTGGGGAGCGGCCGCTGTGGTTGTGTCCTGGCTGCTGGCATTGCCCTGGCCGTGCCTCGCCAGGCTCCAGCGGTGCTGCTGCGGTGTTGGGGTGGGCCGGATGGAGCACGGCAGCGCCTTTTGCTGCTGCTGCTGCTGCTGCTGGGCCCGGCTGGTCCCGGCTGCTCATGGCTGCTGCTCCGCAGGTGCTGCAGGAGGTTGTTGGCTTCCTGCACCGCCTGGCCACCGCCAGCAAGGACTGCGCGGTGGTGATGTGCTGTGTGGGCACCCACGAGGCTCTGGCCAAAGCCCTGAACAAGCACAGCACAGCCCCGCCGCTGGCACCAGCCCTGCTCACCCTGGTGACCGACTGCGAGAAGCACGCCAGCATCTGCAAGAAGCTGATGACCAGCATCTTGGCCGGCTGCATCCAGGTGGGCCTCGGGGGGCCCGGTGGTGCGGGGACTCTGGGTCTGAGGGCCGTCCAATGGCCCTGGCACCGAGGGGCAGCCTCCTGCTCTCTGCCTGCCGCAGCCCTGCGGTGGGAGGGTTGGGATGACCCAGGGCCCCGGTCAGAGCCTCGCCCCATCCCATAGCTGGTGCTGAGGCAGATTGAGGAGCACCGCCGGAGCCACCAGCCCATCAGCATCCCCTTGTTTGATGTCTTTCTGCACAACCTGTGTCGAGGTGAGCGTGGTGAGCGGGAGCTGAGCCTCTGCCTGGCACCTGCTGGCCTGGCTGCTGGAGGCTCTGTGTGCTTCTCGTACAGGCTCCAGCATGGAAGTAAAGGAGGAGAAGTGCTGGGAGAAGGTGGAGGTCTCTTCCAACCCCCACAGGGCCAGCAAGCTCACGGACAGGAACCCCAAAACCTACTGGGAGTCAAACGGCAGCACTGGCTCCCACTTCATCACTGTCCACATGCAGTGTGGTGTGGTGGTCAGGTGGGGATGGCCTGAGGAGGGCCTTGGGTGCCGAAGGGCAGGCAGCTCTGCTGGAAGACTTTGGGCTCCTGTGTGAGCCCTGCCCCAGTAGTCCCTGTCCTGGGGGTTGCTGGATGTGGGCAGTGGTGTGGGGCTGGCAGGGGCCGGGGAGGTGGGGACTGCTGGGCAGCACCACGTCTGCTGTGCCGCAGGGAGATGAGCATGCTGGTGGCCAGCGAGGACTCCAGCTACATGCCGGCCCGTGTCGTGGTGCTGGGGGGAGACAGCCCTGCCACCATCAGAACTGAGCTCAATGCAGTGAGTCTCTCGAGGGCTGCTCAGGCCATGGGGCTGCATGGGAGATGTAGGCTGGTCCTTGCTATGCCCCAGGGAGGTCCTGTCCTGGTGCGGAGCCCTGGGAGATGCCCCATGGGGAGGGGGGTGTGGCAGGAGCTGTGCTGTGTGAGCCTTCTCTTTGCTGTAGGCAGTGGGTGCCCGAGACTTGAGCATGGCAATGCTGCAGCCTGGGCTACAGTGGCCCCGTGTGCCGGGGCTGTCAGCCCCGTGTGGGGCCCTGCCGGGGGCTGCCTTCGGGCTGCGCAGGGGCTCCTGCGGGACGGAGGCCATGGCTGTAACGGGGCGGTCGGGGGAGCACACAGGGTGGCGGTGCCTGCGCTTGGCTTGCTGAGGGCTCTGTGTCTGCCTGTAGGTGACCATCCTGCCGTCAGACAGCAGAGTGATCCTGCTGGAGAACATGAGCCGCTTCTGGCCCATCATCCAGATCCGGGTGAAGCGGTGCCAGCAGGTAGGGGAGAGGAGGCTGGGGCAGGGAGCTGGCAGTGTGTGGCGTCGGGACTGTGTCTGAGGAGCTGAGCGTTGCTCTGTGCCACAGGGCGGCATTGACACCCGTGTGCGTGGCATCGAGGTGCTGGGTCCCAAGCCCACGTTCTGGCCCGTCTTCAAGGAGAAGCTGTGCCAGCGGACGTTCCTCTCCTGCACTGCTCGGGCTCATGCCTGGTGCCAGGAGATCTGCTCGGACCGGGGGCTGCTGCTGCAGCTCTTTGGCAGGTGAGTTGTGCCCTCGCTGCCGTGCCGGTGTGCCTGGCAAGGGGCTGCGCCGCTGTCCCGAGAGTCCCGCGGGCCTCGGCAGCGCTGTGTGCTGCCCGGTTGCCGTTGCAGGCTGAACCGGGCGCTGCGGCACGAGCAGGGCTTCGCCGAGCGCTTCCTCCCCGAGGACGAGGCGGCGCGGGCCTTGGGCAGGACGTGCTGGGAGGCCCTGGTGACCCCGGTGGTGCAGAGCATCACCCGCCCAGGTACCCTGTGCTCTCGCGGGCCCGTGGCCCAGGCTGAGGCAGCCGCTCTGAGCCCGGGTTCCTCGCAGACCCTGAGGGCGTCAGCCCCCTGGCCTGGCTGCTGGGCGAGTACCTGGAGAGCGTGGAGCCGCCGCGCCGCGCCACGAGCCCCGCTGCCGTCTTTGGGTCCCGGGTGCGGCGCCTGACCCAGCTGCTGGTGCACGTGGACCCCGGCGGCCCAGAGCCGGAGGAGACGAGAGGTGAGCGTGGGACAGGGACAGCACTGGCCCGGAGCACCAGGCTGCGGCTGTGGGAATCTGCGGGGGGGCTTGGGGAGGGCCCGGTGGCACCGGAGGCTCCAGAGCCAGGAAGGGTTTGTGGCCGTGCCCCTGCAGTGGCTGTGGCCACTTGGAATCTGCTCTGAGCCTGTGGGGAGGGGCGGGTGCTGGCAGTGCGTGCAGGGCCTGCCTGTGGAGCCGTGCTGAGCCTGGTGGTGTCCCTCGCAGGTGGGAAGGAGGGGAAGAACAAGGAGGAGCTGGCCAGGCCTGCGAAGGAGATGGTGGAGAAGTCAAGCAGCCTGTGGGGCATCTCGCAGTGCTGGCGGGGCGTGGTGCAGCAGCAGGTAGTGCTTGGAGGGCTGCTGTGGGGCCAGAGAGGGCACGTGGGACCTCACACTGGACACGTGCAGTGCCACGCAGGGCTTGACAGTGGCCTGGGTACTGTGTGGGGAGGGTGCAGGGTTGTACCTGACCTCTGCTAGGTCTGGAGGGGTGCCGGGATGGCCGTTCTGTGCTTGCTACCTTGGCAGGGCTCAGGCATCAGCCTGTTGCCCCAGGCTGGGAGACGTGTGCAGTGTTGGGCTACTTATTCAGTGCCGGCTGCTCCGCACGTGCATCCTGCTGCTGCCCGGCCTTTAGGCTGTGCTCCTGTCTCCCCACGAGCTCCCGATAGCTGAGTGCTGGCTGGGATCTGGGGAGCTGGTGTCAACAGAGAGGCCGGGGCTGCAGACATTCCTGCAGGCCCCATGCACACCCCACTGTGGGGCTCCCCTCTCTCGTAGCACACCCACTGTGGGGCTCTCCTCTTGCAGCAACCCCCGGCTGTGGGGCTCCCCTCTCTCGTAGCACCCCCCGGCTGTGGGGCTCCCCTCTCTCGTAGCCCACCCGCTGTGGGGCTCACCCCTCTCCTGTCATGTCCCACAGGTGCAGCGGTTCCTGGAGGCAGCCGGGCAGGCACCAGACC
>JANRGW010032023.1:0-11161 GCA_024733675.1 Psilopsiagon aymara | reverse complement strand
GCGGCTCGGCGGGCGGGGAGGGACCGGGAGAAAGGGGCGGCCGGGACAGCCTCAGGAGCGGGCGGGAGGCCATGCGGGTCCCGGGAGAGGGTGTGCGAGCGGAGTGTAGGAGCGGGCCCGAGGAGGGCGCGGGGCTGCGCGGTGCGCGGTGTGGCCGGGTCCCGGAGCCGCGGCCTTCCACCGGGCGCTGCTGTGGCACGGTGGTACCTGCAGCGAACCGAGTCTGCTCCTGCGGGGGGAGGAGAGAGGCTCGGGCAGGGGTAGGTGGGTTGAAGCGCGCTGTGGAGTTGCACACGCGAGCGCTCTGCTCTGGGAATGACCCCCGTCTGAGGAAAGCGTTCGACGTCAGTTGTTCTGGGAAGCGTCCGCTCCATGCCGGTGCCCTCTAGTGCCGTTAACAAGCAGGGAAGCAAGAGGTGCTGTGCGGAGAGCTTGAGAGCCGTGCTGGGTTCCACGCGCTGTCCCGGCTCCTGCAGTGTTTATGCTGGAGTTTGCAGAACGGCATAATTCCTCATAGGGAATGCTGTTGCATAATAACATGCGGGTTTAGTCGGTCTGCAAAAGGTGTTATTTCAGCGTAACTGACAGGAGAATGTAGCAGTAAGTCCTGCCAGTAACCGGTGTAGTTTCTATAGCAGGAATGCTACCAGTATTTTATGCCTGGGTATTTAAAATAATATGAAAGTATTTCCTGCATATCTTAGAAAATAAAGCCTTTATATTTCCTACCCTGTTCCTTCAGGGGCTTGGGGTGGGGAAGGGAAGCTATTTGTGTTGATGTTTTTAAATGAGGTTCATAATTCCTCATTTTTGCACAGAGGTCTTGAGAACAGGTTTCATAGTGTTAGTGCACCAGCATAAACATCTGGGGATGCCTTACTTGCTGCAGAAGTGAGCCTTGTCATGCAGGGTGCCTTCAGCACTTGCCTTTCCCTTGTTTCCTTTGTGAACTGGAGTGGTTGCTAGCCTTGAAAAAAAGAAGAAAATCACCATTAATAAAAGTATAAGGGTGTAAACCAATGCAGTTTTGTTGCCTTCCGTCTGCTGCTCTGTGGGGTGGTGGAGGAGCAGAGTGAAAATGGTGGTTTTTGACGTTCGCATGGTGCTGCTGCAGTAAAATGAGTCATCGTTCCTCTCTGCCACCACCCAGCAGCTCGTGTGTGGTTTTGACAAGAAGGAGCAAAAGTTTGCAGGGTGCAGTTCTTAATCAACTGCTGCTAATTTCTTCTGTGTTCACTAGAAGGAGTGACAGGGCCTCTCTAGAAGGCTGCTCGAACTGCTAATGCAGTTGATGCAACTTGATGAGTACATGCAAACCAGAACATAATTTTTAAGCAAGTCAGCTTTCCTTCTCGACCCTGCACTTCTGCTCCAGAACCAAACAGAAACTTCCTAGTTTTCTGCCATCAAACTAAGTGAACTACTGCCCATTTTGCATGTCTTAAGCATTTATCACTCATTTATGATTATAAAACAATGTAAGGGAGGAGAAATTTCATATAGAAATGGAGTATTTTTCACAGTAATTGGGAAGATGATGTCTTGCTGCTTTAAGTTATGTAATTAGGTAAAACACCAAAGAGAGTCTGTACCCTCCTTTCTTGTCATGCTGGATCATTTCTTGAGATAACTACAATACAGGATGGATCTGCAACATCTGTGTGCCATGCCATGTCTCCTACAGAAGGTTCTGTAAAACGTAAAGTGAGGTGACATAGAAAGAAGGCCATTGGCTAAACACCTTGTACAGAGTACTATTAAGAAGTGTGTCTGAATGCTGAAGAGGGAAAGAAAAGGTTCTCCAAAACCAGCTTATGATGTCTTCTTGATTGTTCTCTTGTCCTCCCACACTCAGCAATAGTAAGATCTCATTGAAGGAGGTTAGTGGTAGTACCCCCATTTCTGAAGGAAGGCTCCTTTTGCAGCAGCTTTCTTTTGTTAGGTTTGCCTGCAGTACCTTTCAGTTAAGATAATTGCTCCACCTTTTAAATTTTCTGCTCTGGATTATGTTTTAAGATACCAATTTCAAAGGCAAGCAACTAGATAGACTGCTGTAAAGGTGTTTTTCTGCCTATCTTGTGGTGCGATAGCTTTCAAGATCTAAATGATGTTTTTCAGCACCACTGAGAATATCTATTACCCAGCAGGTATTGGCATTAGAATCCTGCAGATTGCTTTGCAAAGATTCTGACAGCACTGATTATAGATATAGCATGAGGTATAAATAACTGTGGAAATAGGATCAAATAGTGCAGTTAGAAATGTATGTTCATTGCATTTGTTTTGGGTAAGTATTTGCATGCATACATTGTATGGTAATGCACGGAACAAGCTGTGAAACCAGCATTTTTTAGAGGTAATTATATTTTTTATTGACTATGAATTTTCATTTCTTTTAAAGTATCTATAAAGATTTATACAGATTGGTGCACTATTTATGTTTCCAAAATGGAGCATACTGGGAATTTAGCTGTCCTCTTGCCTGAAAGTAATTTAGGATTAACACCTGGAAGCGAGGAATGTAGTAAATTTTAAGTATTATTTTGTTCCTGAAATCCCTTGCAATCATTTGCTTCCTTAGTAGTTGCCTTTGCTGGGTTTGTGCATATGCTGAGGTTTGTGTGTGTGTGTGTTTGGTATACACAGAGGAGAGTGACAGCAGTGAATTAGTCTAAAATACTAGTCTTTGTGTGAAAATAGAGGTTCAGGTTGCTTTTAACTTGCTTGCTCTATGTGATGCAGTTATAGTGTTCAGGTTTGTATTACTCCAAACATTGTATTGTATCCTACAGTAAATTAAGTTGCCTGGCATCCTGATGTATAGACAGAAGACTTTCAGACTTGAGATGAGGAAGTACTACTGCAGTGGAAATCTGACCTGACAGATCTTGTTTAGTGTTTTCTTCAAAAAAAAAATGGGGTTTTGCCTTTCAAAAATAGCCTTTCTTTAGCCTTCCAAGAAGATTGTTCTTCAGCCTTTCAAGTTTGCAAATACAAAAGCTGTTTCCCTGTGAAAGGCTGTAGCCTAGGAATATCTGACGCATTTCATTGATTCTGTTTTTTCTCAGTATCAGTCCTTGCTGATTGATTTCTGAACAATATTGTATATGTTCTTAATTAGCAGAGAGTGAGGAAGAGGATGACAATGAAATGGAAGTTGAAGATCAAGATAGGAAAGAAGCTGAGAAGCGAAATGTCATTAATTTTGATACCAGTTTGCCAACATCACATGTGGTATGTATTTTATATGTTGTCCATTAAATACATCTTGAAGAGGTTTTGATTGGTTTTGTGTAATTCTATTGTAATATTCTCAAGACAAAGACCTGGTTTTATTTTATCCTTGTAAATCACCAAAACCTCTTATACTACTCTTGTTTCCTTCCTTACTGTTTTCAGTATTTAGGTTCTGATATGGAAGAGTTTCATGGCAGGACGGTGCATGATGATGACAGCTGTCAGGTGATTCCAGTGCTGCCCCATGTGATGGTGATGTTGATTCCTGGACAGACGTTACCTCTACAGCTTTTTCACCCTCAAGAGGTTAGCATGGTGCGGAATTTAATTCAGAAAGACAGAACATTTGCTGTTCTTGCATACAGGTAAAATACACAAGTGGGGGTACTTACTGGTGATATCTAGCATGTATTTTTAGCACAATTCCTTTGGATACTAAATGAAAAGCAGATGGTTGCATCGGTTCCATAGTGAAAAAGAGAAGCTGTGTTTTGAAATTGACAAAACTTGTCTTCCAGTTTTCGTGTTACCCTGGGTAGCTGCTTGCCAATATCATGTGTTTGTATAGAGAAACAATAAGAGTTTATTTGCTTTCCTTGTTCAATTTCAGTAACTCCTTGAATGCGCTGCTCCATCTTGCTTATTGAATAAGTCTTGATCTGAAATGTAAATATCAGATTCTTGTTTTGAGAACTGCTTTGTTGTAAAGGTGTATTTGCTTGTTTTGTCTTTAAATTAGCAAGGCCAGACAGGAGTTTTGTGGCAGAGTTGAGAGACATGAGTTGATGGAAAAGATACAGGCTAATCTGTGCCAAAAGAAGCCAGGAATATTTCTCCCTCTCTCCCCCTTCAGTTTACTATGGTTTCAGTATGTAGGAGGTGGGAACAGTTATTTTTAAAGTCAATCTAAAGAATTTTGGTACTTTTAGTATGTATATTTGAAATGCAGTTACATTGGCAATCCTTGCGTTCCCAGAATTTCACCTCTAGACTCTGAAATAAAACCAAGCCAACTGTTAAACCCTCCTCACCCAACCAAATAAAATACTAGAAGTTGCTTTTAAAATGAAAAAAAAAAAAATGACTGTGATTAGTTGAAGTTATTTCACCAGATTTACTTTTTTAATAAGACTAATTGTGTAACAGTGCAGGTAAACGAACTGAAATCTAAATGAACAGTGCTCTTTGGAGGGTAGGTAACCTTCTTAATTCTGTTACTTCTAGTAATGTACATGAAAGGGAAGCACATTTTGGAACCACAGCAGAAATATATGCCTACAGAGAAGAGCAGGAATATGGAATTGAGACGGTCAAAGTGAAAGCAATAGGAAGACAGAGGTTCAAGGTGCTTGAAATAAGAACACAATCAGATGGGTAAGTAAATTACGTATTTAATTTTACATACTGCAAATCTTGTTTCACCGAAACATTTACATTTTGCTGCAGGTGCATCTGCCCTTCCAGTAACGCAGTTGACTAATTACTATAGATATTAAATGAATGCTTAATCAGTAGCTTCTCTGGTTATTAAGGACTTCTGACATTTCCTGCTCCAAGACTTATGTTTTAGTTGTTGATAATTTTGCTATAAAATCCTCCAGAGCATATCTACCTGTAATTTGATATAGTGCGTGTAAGAATATACCTGTCATAATGACTTTATTTCTGAAAATCAAGTCAGGAAAAAGATGTTGATTTGCCAGCATTATAAATTCTAGAGCTTTATTCCAAAATCTGTCACATCCCTTTTTTCAAACCAGATGTGAAATGAGAGGACACGATATCAAGTGTGTGCTTTCTGCTGTCGTGTGGAAAGCGTCCCCAATAGCGACCAGATTCTGTTCCTTTGGATAATTGTAACTTTCATTTTCTGAATGGAGACCTTTCTAGAGGTGGTCTGCATTTAACATGTTCCACTTCTGAACTTTATATGTAATTGCAGCTTTGAAAGGCTGCAGGCAAGGGTCTGACACAACAGTTAATACCATGCTTGTCTATTTTTATACTTCGAGTGATCTTTAACTACTGAGCCTTGACAGCATGCAGAAGGATTCAGCTGTACGATTTAGATATGGAGAAGACAGTAGCTGCACCCACAGGGGTGGTGATTTTCATGAAAAGTTTCTCATGACAGGGGAAGACAAGAGTCTGGTAATAATAGTGCAGAAGCAAGTTGCTTCTCTTAATTATTGCCTGTGTAAAACATGAACGCACACTGAGATGTGCAGATAAATATTTGAATATGAAAATAGGTTCTTGATTTTTGCTGACTACAATCAGCCCATCGCTTTCAGTTTCTCAAATACTGAATCTTGTTTATTTTAACTGCTGTCACAGTTTAGTACATCCTTAACTTCAGCAGGTCTTACCTCTTCCTTTCTGAGCATTCATTGATTCTTCACTGCTAGAAATATGCCACTTCTCCTGTTCCTGGTTTACAATTTTCATGTACTTCTCAAACACACTCAGATCAGCTCTGGTAGTTCTCCTTTGTATTGTAGTCCTGTTGTTTTCCATATTCCAGTGTGATAACTGTGATATTTAGAAGCTTCTCTTCTAGCCAGTTTTTATCATATTATGTAATTTATACCTTTGTCCATTTATAAAGTGACTAAGATCTTTAGCATTTAGTGAAGAGTATGTTGAGTCTTCTGTCATTTTCCTGTTCTTCTTGACATTATCCTTTGCACCATGAATTGCATCGTGAGCTTCTGCCAGTGTCACTGTCCAGAGATATATGCTCCAGACACTGATTCTGCAAGCACGTGACATTTGCTAGAGGTTTTGTAATCTTTTTCTGCAGGGCCTCTGACACCTCACTCCAAATCTGTAAATCTATAGCTCATCATCTCACTTCTGCTGTTGCTTGGTGTAGAGGCATTGCTTAGTGGCATAGTGCTTTTATGGCTGGGGGGTTGGAACTAGATGATCTTAGGGTCCTTTCTGAGCCAAACCATTCTATGATTCTATAGGATCAGCCCAAACTCAGTGTTTTTTGTATGCTTCTATGACCTGAAGCTGTAGAAATGAAGAATAGCTACTTGCTATTTCTCACTATCTAGCATTTGCTTACAAATGACATCCTCCAAATTTTACATCTTAGAAAAACCATTGCTTGAACACAAGATGGCAGTACTTGGACAACTACAGTGACAGCATCATTATTGAGAATTCAGTATCCAGAGCCAGTTAAGATGTACAGTGATGTTGGTTTGCTGTTAAAGGATTTTATTATGATGATTTTATATCCACTGACTAACAGAGTTCACTTTTACACAGCATGTTCACAAGGTTCATTCATAAATATGAATTTTTAAATGTATGAAATAAAGGGGATGCGATTAATTTTAGGCTGAGAGCTCAGTTGTTCAGCCTGGAGAAAAGAAGGCTCCAGGAAGACCTTAGAGCAGCTCCCAGTGCCTAAAGGGGCCACCAAGAAAGCTTGGAGAAGGACTTTTAGATAGAAATCCTTTTTGACAAAGGGGAAAATACAGAACTTCTTAGCAAGCAGTAGATTTCTATAGTTCTTGGCGTTTCCAATTACTAAGTGCTTATGTGAAAACATACTTTTAAAGTCTACAGTAAGTTAACAAGAGTTCACTGTAGTCCCTGTAAGTAAACCAGGGTATTTGTAATAACGTGCATCTCAGTATTTCAGGAGTTCTGATGCATAATACTGTTAAAATGTAAAGTCCTTCCTGCTAGACAGTATTTTTAGTAGCCACATAACTGTTGCTGAACTCTTTGTGGAATAGGTGACCTGGTTGATGCTAGGATATTAAAAGATGATCAGAGAGTCTATATCCTATTTCTGCTGATTTTAAACCCTAGCTAAGCACATAAGCTTTTGTGGTTTGAAGATAGCAAACTGCATTTCAGCTAAACTTCCTTTCTGAGGATTTGATATGTAATTGCTGACTGTTACTTCATACCAAAAGTAACTTGAGGAGACAGAACTCTTTAAATGCACAATGCTGAGATGGTAAAATATTCTGCTGGATTGCCACTGCCAATCTATCTTTAATCTGTCCACCACAATCACGACAGATAGCTAGTGCTCTAAAATAATGATAGCCCATTGTATCTCATGGAAAAGGTGGCTAACTGTGAGAGGGGATGGGAAAAAAATAGCAAAGGAACTTCTGCTGAAAAAGCTAAAGCAGTGATCTTTGTGGAGTTCCATCTGCCAGCACAGAAAATATGTGGATGTCAGCTAATTCTGTTTTTTTAAAAGAGAAGTAAAAATAGAGATTGCTTCTGTCTTCAATTTATGAGTCCAGTCAGCACAGTGGCTTTAATAATTTAGCCAAGGGTGTGAGATTATCTGTGTTCTGGAAGAGTATGTGTTTGGTGTGCTACAGATGTGCTGAATGTTCCCTAAGGTAATTTGATTAACATTAGTATGACTTTAAAAATCTGATTAAATGAATTGCTGCTTAAATTCCATAGTACTACATAATAATTAATCTATTACACAAGCCTATGTTTTTATAAGCAGTAAAATCCATTTTGTTTTCAACTCTTGTATAAGTGTGTATATCTTGTCTCTCTTCTTTTATCAGAATCCAGCAGGCTAAAGTACAAATACTTCCTGAGCGAGTGCTGCCTTCAACCATGGCAGCAGTACAGCTGCAGTCTCTCAGCCGATGCTATATATTTCCTTCTTCGAAACCTACAGCATGGCAGGACCGAGCTATACAGCAATGGTGGCAGAAATACCAAAAGGTTAGAATCTGGTTGTAGGGGTCTTGGTTTTGCTGTTTTAATGGTGTTTTGAAAAGCAGTAGGAAAGTCCATCTGTTCATCTTTAGAGGAGGTTGCACAACTGGGATTCTAGATGCCAACCTGCTGCTTTTGTTGTGTATTATGTGATTGCTTATCCGCCATCAGCAGTGGGGAAATATGTGTTTTATATTTTAAGTTCTCCCTAGTTTTAATTTCAGTACCATTAGATTAATATTGTCACATAATCATATAATATTGCAATTATTTTTTTTACATAATCAAACACCTCAGAGTTCTGGTTGATAAAGCTTGTAGATGATAAAGTGTTGGTGGAAAACCCTGTAAGTTTATAGGATTTAATTTTTAGGCAGGTTAAAGAAGCATCTTAACTTCCACAGACTTTGTTTTGACAATAAAAGTACTGGTAATCAGTGTTGATAGTGCCAGTGCTCTTGCTTTGTACTTGGCATCATCATGGTTTGGATTTGAAGGTAAGAAGGCTTTTGTAACTTCTGTTACTGTTTGATTTGTGTAGAAGAGGTGCTTAAAGAACAGAGATGGTTTAGAGGTGACTCCTAAATTTCAGTGATGAAACAGAAGAGCTGTGATGCCTTAGTTTGGAAACACAATTCCATTTGCTAATTTTGCTTTAAAACCTCCATCAGTTAAAGGTTTGACTTTTGTACCTGCAGTTACATGTTTGCAGAAAACATGGGTCTGTGTTACAATGACAGACTCCAGGGGTTTTTAACTCTGTCAAATATTCCCACCCAGTTGTTTGTTTGCTAATAGCTAGGCTCTACTTTCTAGTTTTGAGCATGCTTTATGTTGCACTTTCATCTTGTAAATTATCATATAACATACATCTAAAGTTCTTTTGTGCTTAGTCGTTATGTCTGTCAGATCACAGTATTTCCATACAATCCATTTATACTGGCCAACTGCACATGTATTTCTAAATCTGGATTTTGATTTATTAGTATTTTTTTGACATATTTACCTTCTGAAATAGTTAATATGTAATAATCCCTCTTATCCCCCTTCCCCCTTTTTTTTTTCTTAACTGAATTTATAAACTTCCTTAAATCTTGTTGTGGTACTAAATGTGATAAGATAGGAAAGGGTCATAGAAATCTATTTTTCCATGAATTCTATATATGCTGACATAGTAGTTATTAGTGGAAAATGACACTTTTACACACAGACTGGGTGACTTAGCAGTTCCATAGTCTTATTTGGTTTATTTCCTAGAGCTTTTTCAATAAATATGCAGACTTGGCACCTCTGTAGAGAGCTTCCAGAATTTTATTTACTTGACTCTGATTAAAACAAAAGAAGCAGAGGAGAAATACTCCTTATGAAGTTGTTGGTATTGTCATTAGAGAATTGCCTTCTACTTTCCTGTTTTGCTTCACTGGCACAAATTCTGCCTTTGCTTGTTTACGCTGTTGCTGTGTCGCTGCAGCTGTGCAGTACTTGGAATCAGGAGGGAATTCACACTAAGATCGTAGGGCAGGATTTTCAAGAGTCCTAAGTGGCTGGTGGCAGGCCTATGCTACAAACTTGTGCATTGCTCAGGAGAATAATAATGTGTGATTTGTGCTAGAGACAGCTGTGCTGTTTAAAAGGTGCTAAAAGATGCCTTTATACAAGTGAATGTGCACTTCTGTTAGTATACAGCCTTTTCCTTTAGGAGTCTGAAATAAAAATGTACTGTAAAAGGATAATTTTTCTGGAATAAATTATGTTTCCCCGTAGTAAGCACCATGCTAGAGTAACATCCTAGCATAGTTATACCAGCAAAAGCCTTTCAAGTGTAAACCTAGCTCATTCTCAGGCACAGTGCAGACTTTTTGAAGACCAGCTGTCATTAATAGTGGGCAGATCCACATGGTAGGGTTAACAGGACAGGAGTTAGCACTGGGGTAAGTAGGAGAGGATGTGCTGAAACAGGCGCTTTTCTAAGTACTAAAATTGTGGCTTATTAGTTTATTTATATAGCTTTTTATTACTCAACCCACAGTTTCCATCAGTGGTATATGAAAGGAAAGATACCTTGAAGTCTCCTACGTAAGTAGAGATCTTTGGAACTACCTCCAGAAATTAATATAGAATCCTAGTAACTCCCCCCATTGTCAGATGCAGTTAAGGTTTGGAGTTGGGTTTTTAATTCAGTGGATTTGAACTCCCTCACACCCATGAAAAATAAAGGAAAAACTAAACCAAACAAACCATTAATAACAAAGAACTATTGATTCTTAGAGTTCTTGAACAAGTTCATTTATGAGCTAACAGCCCAGAAACACTATGCTTGGGGAGGGGGGGAGTAATCCCTTTCCAAGACTGGTTCTATCAGATGATACCTGAGATGCAGTACTCCCACTACAAGATCATGTTTTATGGACTGAGATGCAGATCCAGAGTAGGGCAATTGTCCTGTTGAACTCATCAGGTCAGTAGAACTGACTGTTCACAACATGTTAGACTGTACCTCTGTTTACTAATATAATGAGAAACGTCAGAAAGTGGAAGTTGCATTTTAAGAACTGTTTCTGCTCCATACAAGAGCTGTTGCAGAAAATGTATTTGCTAATTGAAACAGTAGCTTGAGTTTCAGTGTTCCAGAATTCTTTCTTCAAAGTACCGTTTATTTGCTGTGGATTTAAGTATTACCTGCTTTTTCTCATTTGTAAAATAAGGGCAGTTGATCTGAAACGGAAAATGAAGTTTTAAGTTGCAAATATTTAGAATACAGTTTGAGATCTTTTTTTTTGGAAGGTACTGTGGTTATGTAGTATACATTGGTTTAGAATTCTGTTAACCTGTATAAATCACTGTAGAGAATTAAGTAAGCAAATTACCTTACACTGCTGGAAATCTGGGAGTTAAGGAGTGCAGTTATGATCTGGGGTTTCTTGTCTGCAGGATAAGCACAAGCTGAAGACTTTTTAGAGGTTATATTGGTAACCATGTGTATTTTGTTCCTCCCGATCTGCTCTGTAGTCTTGTATAGATGCTTTTGTACACAATTCACGTGAACGTTTTAGTCATGTTCGCAGTGAAGTATGGCACAGGAGCATGGGACACGAGTCCAGAGGAGGGCCACGAGGATGATCAGGGGTCTGGAGCACCTCCCGTATGAAGATAGGATGAGAAAGTTGGGTCTGTTCAGCCTGGAGAAGAGAAGGCTGCGTGGAGA
>JANRGW010032021.1:78217-110209 GCA_024733675.1 Psilopsiagon aymara | reverse complement strand
CACAGCTTCTCTGGGCACCCTGTGCCAGCGCCTCAGCACCCTCACAGGGAAGAGCTTCTGCTCAAGAGCTCATCTCAGCCTCCCCTCCGGTAGGTTAAAGCCATTCCCCCTTTCCCTATCACTACATCAGGAAGAGTATTACTAACACACAGTAATACAAAACTACAACTGCTACGGTCAGACATTAAACAAGGAAGAAATTCCAGTTACTAGGAGGGTTTTCTGAGGCACATTGAAGCAGTTCAGAGTCTCATCACTTTAAGTGAGTACTAAAGATAAAATAGCCTTTCTCACCCCAAATAACTCCCAAGTTCAATGTTACTATCCAGCTACACCCAAAAGAAACTCCCAAGTTTCACTGCTGCATGCGAACATCCTCAGGATCTCTGAAAACAGCCACAAACACCCAACTTGGCAAGCACAACTGGAGTACACTTACCCACAGATACTGCAGCAGCTTCAGCAGACGTGGACAGTAATAATACTCCATCTTCCACAGCTAAAGTCAAGGCAGAACCATGGTGGGCAGAGCCAGGCTCCTGCTCCTCCCCGCCTCCAGCAGCAGCTCAGAGCGGACCGGTGGGATGAGAAGCAGCAGGAATGCTGTAGGAATGGTGTGTGCTGCCCAGCCCCACGTCACCACGCTCTGCTCTGTGCCTTTAACAGATGCTGGGGCTACTTATAAGCAGTAGCTGAGCTCCCAGCACCATGTGACTTCACCACTTGTTATTTAGCATCCAACTGCTCCGACCTCTCCCTTCTCCGTAATCCTGAGTGTGTTAGGCTGGAATTAATAATAGTGCTTTGGGTTTCGTGCTAAAATGCCCTTCATCTGGAGGGAAAGAGAAGCTTCTCCCCCCTCTGTGCTGGGCAGGCTGGGTTATGAAATGCTGCTAATGGTCGGGGTTGCCAGCTGACCTTATTTTCAGTTAATGGAGAAGGAAAAGCAAAAACCACAAGTGAAAAGAGCTCCTGCTTTAAATGGGAAAACGTCTTTTGTGAACCAGAAGAAACAGACACAACAAAGTGACTTCTTATACAGCACTGGAATGCTCCCAGCAAGAGAATACTACCAAAAAAGGAAGCAAGCCTGGACAAACCCAGGCCTTAACCAACACCAGCCTCCCTCCTCCGGGCTGATTTTAGCAATAGGAAGCAGAACTGAATGGCCGCAGGTACTTTGTGAGGAGCAGCAATGAGAGCTGCAGCGCATCCACCTGGCTCCTGCGTTTCTGACCTGCGTCTGCCTTTGGATGGGAAGGGGCGAGATAAGTGACCGGAGCCAGTCCAGTGAGGACCCTGAGGGCTGCTCCCGCTCCAGCGCTCACCTTTCCCTGTGATGGACGGGTGGAGGGGACACAAACCCTTTCCAGGACACCACAGCCTCCTCTGCTTGGAATTCTGGGACTGGATGGCCCAGAAAAGCACCCCTCACTTTTCTAATCACCACCTGGAAGACCCTGCAGAGCTGACAGGTTCTTCTCACCCTCCGCTTTTCCACACATGGCTTTCAGTGCATCTGCCTGCTCTGGGAGGGGTGAAGCTGCAGACCTGGGAACTGCTGAACTGAGCCGAGCCCAGCTACAAACTCGTCTGCTCCCGGTTAGAAAACACTTCTCTCCCTTGCAGCTCCCTTCCAAAACATTTCCAAGAGTCAGCTCGTGATTTCCTTAAACAAACCCTTCTCCACCCACACGCCCCATCTTTATATGGATACCAGATTTGCCTCACCAAAGGACAACAGGACAAGGGGAATGGCTTTAACCTGCCAGAGGGGAGGCTGAGATGAGCTCTTAGGCACAAGCTCTTCCCTGGGAGGGTGCCCAGAGAAGCTGTGGCTGCCCCATCCCTGGCAGTGCTCAAGGCCAGGTTGGACACAGGGGCTTGGAGCACTCTGCTCCAGTGGAAGGGGTCCCTGCCCATGGCATGAGTTGGAGCTGGAGGAGCTTTAAGGTCCCTTCCAACCCAAACCAGGAGGGGATTCTGTGATTAAATAAATACATTAAATACATAACCAGAGGCTTCACAATAATTCCTGTCTACACCAGCTCTGGTACCAGAGTGCTCCATTTGAACCACACAAAGCAGCAATTTTGGTTCTAACCCACAGTTGCATTAAAGCTGCTCTGTTTGCATAACCCCTTCAGCTCAATACAAGTGCAGTTCCTTTACTTAGGGGGGGAGCTGCACATGCACATTCCTCACTTTGTAATTCATGACTCCTATCAGTTCTGATGACTTAATCAGGAGCTGAGGTTTGTGACCCAACATCAGGGAATGAAAGATGTGTGTCAGCTGCGATGGAATCCGAGTTGTGAAAGACAATCCTTGAAAACCTTGTCTGAAACCCAGGTGATTTATCAACCTGGGGGCAGTTACAGTGTGCGAGAGGGAGCTCAGCCTCCAGCTCCAACACAACCACAACGAGTCTCTCCACCAGAGGGAAGCATTGAAACGTACCAATGCCAACAGCGACCACACAGCAAACTGCACACTAAGAGCTTCTCCAAAGGAAAACAAGGTTTCAACCTTGCTGCCAGAAGAAACAGTTCGGGTTTACATCATCTTCTGCGATATCTGTGTGGGGCTTTGGCAAACAAGAAGGTATGGTGAACTTTCCACCTCCCAGCCACTCTGCACCCACAAAGGCCTGGCTGCCTCTCTTGCTACCACTGCTCTGCAGAACAAACACACCATGACCTGGCTCTTCAAAGCAATTCCAGTGGACCCGGGACTCTGAGTGCTCTCGTTCAGCGGGGCTCACAGGCTTCCTTTCTTGCTTCAGGCTACGCTGGACAAAGTCAAAGGTGTACCCTGAGAAACCTCACATTTCATGACCAAGTTGGACAGTAAGTCGTATTTATGCAAGCACAGCACCTGAAGAGTTCAACCATCCCAGCACTGCTGCTGACAGCACTTTTCTCCCTCATATTCTACCTTGTCAACATCATCTTACATATCTGCACCATAAGCTGATGGCATTTAACAGCTCTTAGGGATCAAATGATAATTGCCAACTCAGCAAATAACCCCAGCTCCGCAAAGATGAAGATTCAAGTTGAAGACCATGCTGAGAATGGGAAGGACAAGGGGATACGAGCCTTGGGGTGCCTTCCATGAAGTTTTAACACTATGAGACCTTTTCCAAAATTCCTGTTAGGAAACTTTTTACAGAATCCTCAAAGGATTTTGTGTGTTTTCTTTTTCTTCACTCCAAGGGAAAAAAGAATGCACTTCTTTCCTTTCCTTTGGTATCTTTTTGTCTATTCTCAGTCAAAGGGCTGCTAATAGCAGCGTGAGGAACCACAAAACCAGCATCTCCAAGGAGCAATACTCTCAGTCACCACACGAGTGTGCAGCAGACCAAGAGGACAGATGACCTTGGCACAGCCTGGAAACACCCCTGGTCACCCCTTTCCACACAACTGGAATGGCTCTGAAGAGAGGTGGGACACCCAGGTTTTCAGAGACGGCAAAGATGCATGTGTGAAGATGCATGTGTGGAGTTACAACAGAGGATACTCTGAAGCAACTACAGTGTTACTCCAGCCTATCAAATCTGTTTCAATGCACAAGGTTAAAAACAAACCCAGCAAAAACCCCACAGCACTTGCAGTGGTTTCAAACAAGCTTTTCCAGCAAGGAAGGACTTACAGTGGCAGCACCATGTCCCTCTTAACACTGCAGAGGTCTGTGCTGTTGATGTGGCTTCAAACCCTGTCCTTCCCAGAGAAATACTTCATTTATGCAGCTTTTGGAAGATCCAGGTTTTTGCTTTGTATTTCACAACACCTGGACACAGGATACCATTTCCCAGCAGAAAACTCCACTGCGGGCTGAAGTCAGGACATCCTTGTGTGACTTAGGAGAACATCACCCAACAGCTCTAAGTGGGAGCTTACCCCAAAAACCAAATCAGACAACCCAAAATGCCAGCTGTGATCCTTCAGATGAAGAGTTCTGTGTGCTGCTTACAGAACAAAACTGAAGCTGTCATTTTCCAGGCTCTGACACGGTTCTGTCTGTGCAATAGTTCAGCTTTCATGATCTAAGCTGAGAGCCCCCAAGCACGAACCTCCCCACAGCCACGTACCGTCCCGTAGTCCCTTCTCTCCTTGTACAAGCTGCGGTGGCTTCTCTGGGTAGACACCAGGGAGAAGTCTGCTCCATCTGAACTCTGTTTGCTCCACTCCCTGCTCGAAGCCTGTGCAAAAACAAGAGCAGAAGAAGTTCAAAGCTGAAAACGCAAAATGAGAAAACATCACAGGCATCAGCGCTCAGCGGGCTACCAGTCAGCATCAGCAGGGAAGTTTCACCTACAGCTGAGGACCATTCATCCAGTAACAATACAGAGCGGATTGAGATGAGCTCTTGAGCAGAAACTCTTCCCTGTGAGGGTGCTGAGGCGCTGGCACAGGGTGCCCAGAGAAGCTGTGGCTGCCCCATCCCTGGCAGTGCTCAAGGCCGGGTTGGATGAGGCTTGGAGCACTCTGCTCCAGTGGAAGGGGTCTGTGCCCGAGGTCAGAGGTTTTTGCTGGAGGAACTTTAAGGTCCCTTCCAGTACAACCCAGTCTGGGATTCGGGGATTCCATGAATTTGCTTCCTTCAGAAAAAAAGATCAAATAAAAAACAACCCAAAAAGAACTCCAAGACAACTTGCAAAGTAACCACCAACTACTCAAATCGTTACAGAACTGCAGAGTTCACAGTTTAGCATCCTAGCATCAATAACATACACACACACTTCAAAGTTTTTTCAGGCTCTCCATGGAAACATCAATATTTATACACTTGAAAGAAGGAATCTAGTGAAGTACAATGCACATTCCTCAAGAAACACAACCCAGAGGACAGGAACTCTACTGGACGGCCCTGCTCACTTGCTGCCATGTCACAGCTGGCACTGAAAAGCTGTGTAGACACCCAATAAAAGCTTCTCCTCACTTCCAATGTCAGCTCCAGGAGCATCTGGATACCCCGTGTAATACCTTTTTATCCTCATAGAAGAATGACTCTGACCGAGCTGCCACCTTGTGTCTCCATCCTCCGTCGGCTCCTTCCAGCGGGAAGCTCTGCCTGGATGGGTGCAGATCCTTTCTTGCCCTCACTTCCTGCAGCAGCAGCAGATTGTCTTTTCCTTGGCGGCTCTTTTCCGAATAGGATCGTCTCAAATCCGGGGGTGCACTTCCTGAGCCAGAGGTACAGCTCCTCCAGGCAGCTTTGCTTTTCACACTGGAAGAGTCATTCTCACACACGCTCTTATTTGCACCGTCTTTGTTCCTCACTATGGAGATCCTTGCCACATTTTTGCTCCAATCACCACCTGGCGTCGCCTCCAGGGACTGCTCTTTTGCAACCACCTTCTTCTGTAAGAGGCCATCGTCTGCCTTTATGGCCAACTTGGAAGCAAAATTCACTTCCACCCTTTGGTCTGTACCAACGGCGCTGATGGGCTGTACCTTATCGATCACCAGTTTTGAACTCTGACTCCTGGAACCGAAGTTCACTTCTTCATCCTCATCAACGATGAAAGTTTTCTTCCTTGTGAACTCCACAGGGGAGTTCACAAACTTATCTGGACTAAAGCTGCTTGGATTGCCCCAGTAAGGAGGAAGGAACTTTCTATCTTTGGACTTTGGTTTATCAATCTCAGGGCTATGGGATTCCTGTTTCTCTTTGCTCTTTTCATTCAGAATTAGTTTCTCTGGCCTGTTGTATTCTTCTGCACACTCACCTTGTTTGTTATTAACAGAACAGTGATCTGATCCCTTCCACTCTTTCCAGCTATAGGAAGAAGCCACCCTATCCAACTCATTTCTCTTGTTCTTCGATTTCTCCCTACTCAGCGAACTTTGCTCTTCAGAGAGCTTGCCTTGAACATTACTGGTCTTCACGGAGTCCTCTTTGTACTCTGCCATAAGCGCATCGATATCAAGGATCTGGGACCTGTAACCATCCTCTGCCTTCCTCCCAGAGAAATCAGAGTGATTTTCACTCCGTGTCTGGGGCACTGGTTCACTCTCTTTAGGCAACTGTCCAAAACGCAGGGGGGATCTGGGCTCCAGATAAGAGGAGGCTTTTCTTCTGCTACCTCTGAGATCAGTTTGGGCTGGACTTTCCAGATCCTCTTTGAACAGAAAAGCATCAACGTCGATAATTTTCTCTTTAGAACGATCCAGCCCTTTTTCATGGTACTGTTGGTGATCTTTTGTAGATACATGAAAATTACCAAAAGCAATGCTCTTGGAAAATGTACCATCTTTGTGGTCATCACTGCTCCAGTCTCTGCTAATGCGCACTTCCCGTGAGGATTCGCTACAGTTTGTACTCCTCATGCTTGCAGTTGGTTGCTGCAAGGAAGGTTTGGACCTTCCAGGAAAACCAGGCCCCAAATTAACTGCTGCTCCCTCACTTGAGCTAGAACTTGTTCTGGTTTCACTCGCGCTAGGAGCACAAATGAGGCTCTTCTCTTTGCTGTTATCAGGGACCTGGTAGGTCACTGCAAAATAAGTTGCCTTTGGCTCCAAAGGAGAACTCTGGTGCTTCAAGTCATCATCATGCCTGCCAAAAGCAGCTTGGCTTGCCTCGTCCCCTTCCACCCCTTCTTTGCTTTGCTTGCTTCTCTTTTTAACCAAACCTTCATCCAACTGCAGCGAATCTGTCCTACTCAGCCGCTTGATACTCTCAGGGGTAAGCCAGATGACTTCTTCAGTCTTGATGGACTCCTGAGGTAAGGTTCTCCTCCTCCATCTCTCGGCAATCTTCAAGTCAGAAACGCTGCTTCTGCTTCTCCTGACTTTCTCTTCTGGATCCGTGACTCTGATTTTTTCACTGCTGTCACAAGCTGGACTTTCTAAGCTGAAGTCTCGCTCTTTGCGAGTGAAGTCTAGACTTTTCCTTAAACCCAAGGCCCTGGGCTCCTCTTTGTTAACGGGTAGTGCTGTTGGGTCAGGCTGGGGGTTACTGGATGATGTACTAAATTGTCCACCTGAAAGCACAGAGGACTGGGCCCTCTGTTTATTGGCACTTGTTGAAGTACCTTCCCAATCCAAGTTGGTTCTGATTTCACAGCTGTCTGTCCCTCCTGGTCTAAAACTCCTTCTCTCAGAAGAGGATTTCATCACATTAGGCCTCTCTGTTCTATCCAAGGAAGAGGCTTCACTCTCATCATTTTGAATTTCAGAACGCAGCCTGTTGGCCTCTTCATTCATTCCCAAACACATACTTTTGTTTGTAGAATAGGGGATTTTCTCAGCTATTAATATTGGACCAATCTTATCAGAAGCTTTTTTCTGTTCAGGTAAAGTGCACTCAGTGGGTTCTCTCAAAGCAGCCTTGCTCGTAAACACCTTTGTGTCTCTGGCTTCTGAAATAACACTATCTTCCTTCAAGTAGAGAGTTCTACTACTCGTCCTAACCAACTGACCGGTGGGTGAAACATCTTCATCGGCTTTACTCTCCTTCACAGATGCTTTTCTAGTTCTGAGAGTCATGGCCTTTTTCTCTGGAGCCATTGTAATGGCTTCGCTAAGAGCTCTCTCACCGCAGGTCTGGAAGATCTCGTATCTTGGCTCTATTCTCTGGTAAATCACAGAGCCCTCTGCAGTTGTAGGAGTGAGCTTTTCACTTTTCTCAACCAAAGATTTTTCCAAGAGAATTCCTGAAGTAATTTTCTTGTCTTCATGTGAACAAGCTGTTTTTCCACTTCTCTCTCTGTCTGCTGTATGTTTTGATGGATCAGGCTGCTTCTGATACTCCTTCTTTATACCAGTGGTTTCCTCTACTTCTCCCATCCATGAGCGTCTGCTGTGCCCTGAAGTCACCACACTGTGCTTTGCCTCAGGCTCATCATTCCCTTTTAGAGCAGCATCAGCTCCAGGATGATCAGCAGCAACGTTATGCCTCTGGACATGATGGTCAAACATGGTGGCACGGACAGTTTTAATGTAGGTCTTTTCCAGAGGTGTGCTTGGGTTTAGTTTCCTTTCCAAGCTGCTTGTGAAGGAGACAGAGCTGTCACATCGCTGTGGAAAATGATGACTGTCTCCAAGGAAGCTCCTACTCCTCTCCAGCTCAGCAGCTTTATGTGTTATCTTCACTATCTGCCGGGGTTTCCAAGGGTTCCCAGTAGCATGTGCCTCAGCGCAATCAGTGCCATGTCCAAGCTTGATCTCCTTGCTCTGGAACGGCAAAATCCAACAGTCAGGAGAGTACATTGAAAAGGTATGCAATAAAGCTTATTATAAAGCTTACTTGCGCCTACCCTGTGCAACATGCTCTGGTCCAGTTAAACACATCCATGTTCTCTGAACCCAAAATCCACTCAGACCAAGGTAACTAATGTGTAGCTTCAGCTCCTGAATCCTGATTCTAACAGAACTCACAGCTTGATTTTTCCTTTTAATGCAAAAAAAAGGAAAGATGTGCTGGTACCTGAGATGCAGCACTCCGAGGCCCTGAGCAGGGATTCCACAACACATTTTAATCTATGGTGAATTTATACCCACAAACTCCAGAGAAGACAACACATGCTAAAATAGTACAAAACCTGAGAAGGTTCACAACCCCAGCTAGCACACATCCACTCAGCACTGCAGACTTCCCCACTTGATCAGTGTATCCTAAAGATAGACTCACACAAGTAAACCTATTAGGATTATGTCATTCTTAATAGTCTCAATACCCATTTTCAAGTCACGGATTGATAAAGACGCACAGGACAGCACTCCTGCCTTCCAAACCAACGCACACCCAGCTGGAGAGCGCAACAGCCTGATGCCGCTTGCTTACTTTTGGGGTTTCGGGTGTTTCTCCCATGGAGCCATTTCTCGTTTCAGCAGGTTTCTCGGGCTTGGCTTCCCAGCTTGAGGTCAGACTTGAAAACCTAAACCAAGAGATTCCTGTTACTTCCTTTACTCCAGCGAGCGAGGTAGCAAATACACTCCCAGCGAAGCACACTGGTAGAAATGAGCCAATAAATCGTATTTGTTAAAGGAGAAACATCAGCATTTCACAGTCAGCAACGGTGCGTGGTGGTCTCATTGTGTCTACATCAAAGGACTGCTGTTTCCCAAAAAATGGCTGGTTATGCAGCTGACTGTACAGTGTAAGACTTAGAGATACCAGAATCATAGAACAGCTGGGGTTGGAAAGCACCAACCTGGATCATCTAGTTCCAACCCCCCTGCCATGGGCAGGGACACAGTGGAAGAGATACCAATACTCACATGCCTCAGGTAAATATCTTTATTTTGATCCCAATGGTAAAAGACCGAGGTTCACAAAGCAGCTCCTGCTGGAAAACACCCACTGGGTTCATTACATGAAGCCCATTTCCCTCACACAACCTACACCCTCCACTTTTCTGTCCTTCTCCCTCTGTCAGGACAGACAACCATGAGCATGGATGCAGGACAGCAGGGGGAGGGGAGTGTCTCCCCAGAGCAGAACAGAGGGGGAGAATCCCCTCCCTCTATTGCTGGCCACAGTTACCCAACTTGGCGCTGAGAGAATACATTTATCTTGGATTAAATCTCTTTGTACTGGACAGGATTTTTGCTCCTTTGGCTGGGTGTATAAAAATAGCAGATCTCATATTACCCTAAGAGCACTGCTCAGGGCCACAGCTCAGGCAGAATAGACATCATCGATCTTCAAGCTTTAATATGACAGCCAAATAAGATTCCTGTCTGGCTGCAAACACGATACTCTGTGCTGCCAGCGGAGGCATGGGAACTATCCTTCTGCCTTCTAACAGATACAGAAGCGTGCAGGCTACAGGGCTCACCTCAGGATGCCAAAATGCATGAGATTTTAATAATACACACTTACAGCAACAGGCAGAGGCCCCAAAGCTAACAGCATTGTTTCTGTCACTCTTTGCAGCTATTGTCAGGGTCGATTTCATTCCGTTTTCTGCTTTTTGGATAGGAAAAGGTGGGAAAGGGCTCAAGAATAACAGCATAAAGAAGAACTGCATTTAGTGGAACCAAAAAGATATCAGTTGTACTGTACTGAGGGCGCAAGTTCTACTGAACGAGGCGGAGTTAGAAGGATTAAACAGCATTGCTCTGAACTCACAACTTGGTGAAGTCTGCAGAACGTGGTCGCGACTGCAGGGACCCGCGCAGGTTTCCTGCCTTGGCCTCGGTGGTTTCTGCTGTCAGCTCTTTGATTCTCTGCTGGATGCTCACACTTCTGCTCTCCTTCTCAGTCGCTGATGGGAGCGGCTCTGGATCCGTCGGGGCGCTGGGATTTTCAGGGGTAAACAAACTAATGTGTTTTTTAACGCTGCCTCTTACAATAGAGCTCTCTGTTTCTGAGGAAGCTGCAGGGCTTTCAGAGCCCGGGATCACGCATGCGTCCTTCTGACCTGCTCCTTGCACCCCTTTACCAGTTCTGCTTTCCCACGTGCTTTCATGGCTCCTTTCAGAAGCCTGTAAGTTACTCATTAGTTCTGGTTTTGTCTCAATTTGTTCACTTTTAGGTTTAAGCTTTGTCTCCCAGATGTATTTTCCATTAGTTAGAACACCAATGTCCTGACTACTGCACTTCAGAGTTGGTTTAGAAGAAGTGCCTTTATTAAAGTCCGTTTCTTCAGGTTTTGGCCTCATTTCAGCCTGATCAAGACAGCCCACGTCAGTAAAAGGTGTTACTGAAGCATTCTCCTTGCTGTCATGAGATGAACAAGCCTTCTTGCAAGGAGAAAGATCTCTCTGTTCAAACTTAGCTGTCAGGTCCATGGACAAAGGCCTGGGTTTCGCAGCCCAGGATTTCTTGGTAGGAGATGTCTCCTCAGCAGCTTCCACAGGGCGATGCTTTTGATCCCGTAATGATTCCAGGAAAATAGCAGATACTGGTCTTTGTTTTGGCCTTTGCTGCACATCAATGGAGACAGCAGCTTTTCTGCTGATGCTATTTGCGTCATCATTGGTTTTCTCTCCTGGATGAATGTCAGAAGCATCTTGTTTTTCACCAGTTTTGAGGGAGTTCCAAGAAACTGGTCTGACACTGGAGGAAAGCACTATCTGCCTATGGAGAGACCCTTCAGGACTCCTACATGTCTCTGATGGTTTCTCCAGCTTGGCATTGCACTGCAGCTCTTTTGCTTGCATAGTAGTAAACACTCTGCGGTCATCAGCAGCCCTTTTTTCCTGGGCCATGCTCACTTTTGCTTGCTCTGTGCCTGCTGCCTCAAAGAGAATGACAGTATTCGTGCTGGGCCCAGTGTAGAAAGTCATGTTTGTGACCACTTCACTGCCAGCCTTACTTTCATTGTCTATTGCTTTCTGATCTACTAACGGAGGAACATTTCCACTCAATACCTTAACAGATGATGTTTCTTCAGGGGCCTTTCGAATAAGACTGCTTGATCTGAAAGCTGGAACGGGTGGTTTTACATTTGCAAAAGTATCTGAAGATTTCTCTTTAGAAAAGGGCTTGGGGAAGAGCCTTGGCCGTGATCCCAGTGATGGCATCGTTGCAGATCTCAAAGTGCTCCCAAACTTGCTCTTCTCTTCCAGAGTCAGTGATGCTGAAGCTTCCTTTGCCTTGCTAGTTGCATCTGAAAGCACACTTACATACACACACTGTGATTTATCCTCCTTTCTGATCTCGTTTAAGTCAGGTACTGTCGTCAAAGACGCCAAAGTCGAATTTATTTCTACTCTTGTTGCCATAGTTGTAATTACACATTCAACAGAACTGAGAAAATCCAACGAGGAAAAAGGACCTGCAAAACAAGAAAGGAAATGCAAGTATTGATGTGGAGTCAGCATGAATATCAAATAACATCATTCCAATTTAAATTCATGCAGCAGCTAAACTCAAATTAAGGTGCCTTTCAGATACGCTGCTTACAGAGTGTATCACAAGGACAGACATGCTGCTCCTCCTCCCCTGGAGGAGCAGCAATGCCATTATTCACTGATCAGACCTAACCACCAAAGGATACATCACAAAACCCACAAGAGCTCTGCACGGCGCCGAGTTTCCAGGAGTAAGTTAAGGGTTGAGATGCTTAAAAATAAAGGAATAGATTTCTTTTTCAAAGCAAACTTCTCAATGTTGACATGCAAACATCAGCTCCTTCTGAAAACATAAATAGCTGCACTGAGAATGCACTTGCAGTTAACAAAACCAGCAAGATTGGTACGCCTGAAGTGTCATTGGTTACCGATTAGCTAAGGCCTAGAGTTAAACAATGGAATAAATGCATTTCCAGAAGCTTTGCTGTCACTTACCATGATCTGCATTTTCTGTTGGAACCAATCCATACAATTGGATTCACTCCTCATAGTGAGAGCAGGGTCCTGACGCCCAAGATGACATTAAGAGCAGGGGAAGGGATCACTGCAGCAGCACTGCTCAGGCCTCTCCTGCACACAGACAAAGAGCTTCAGACTCCAGGGTGGCACAGACCCAGATGCACACAGGTAACACCACGAGGCAAAAATCCCGAGCATCTGAAGGGAAAAGCGGTGGCTCGGATGCAGAAGCACAAAACCACCTCATTCAACTGCACACAGCAAATAAACACGGGGTTTTCTCAGACAGCTAGTAAAGATTCAACAAAAGTTGTCCCCTACAGCCTGAAAGGTCAAACCGAAAGGTCTGCTTTGGTGTGCACTACAGACAGACCCAGTCTGAGCACAGAGGAAACCACGTTCCCACAAGTACTGTCTGCAGGTTCAGGTGCTGCCAGTCACTGGTTAAACACGAGCTCGGCATTGCCATCATCTCAGTCACTGCCATTTACTTTCTACTGTAAACCTCCTCTCTGTGGCAGCAGCGGGGAAGTGCCACCTGAGCAGCTGACCTTCAAGCGCCTGCTTTTCCAGCCAAATATGACTTTTGCCATGACAAAGCAGTTTTTCCAGGCTCTCACCACAAAGGCAGAGCAGCTTTGGCTTTAATTATATTCTTAGTGCAGAGATGAGGGCAAAGCAGAGTAATTAAAATTTCAGCAACAAGAAGTAACCTGAATTTGTCCTAATAAGAAGCATATTTAAGCTCTGTAGCAGATGCCGGTGGCTGTGTGAGGGTTGATGCTTCGGGTTTTCCCCTTTAAAAGCTGCCATTCTCTTCATCTTGAGGCAATTCATCCTGTACTTCACAGTCTTTCGTTGAGGGGCTCAATTTTGTGTTGCCACCCTCCCATCTACTTTTGGGCAGCCTCTGGACTCCTCTCGCCTCATCTGTTCAGGTGTGGACTTAAACCCCTATATCAAAATGCCTATTTGCACATTCCACAGAACATGCAGCCCCCTACATGTGAGTACTGACCTAAAAAGCACAAAGCCCACCAGAGATCACAGCCTTCCTGAGCCTGCACTCTGGACAAGGGTTATTTCACCTCAGCTTCCCTCAAGCAGCCTGACACGGTGCTGGCACAGAGAGTGCAGTGATTTATTTTGGGCCCTTGCGCTCGCGCCTTCCCCTCTGGGGCAGGCTGTGCGCTCACCTTGCCCGTTCCCTTTCACCTCCCAATCCACTTGGAATTGTGCCTCAGTCACTTACACCCTGCTCTAGCCCCCGCAGAGCCCATGACCTCTCCTTTCCAAAACAGGCTCTGACCCAATCAGCTTATCGGCATCAACCTGTCCCTTCCACGGTCTCACAGATCTGAATGAAGTCTTCCTGCCTCACCCACTCCTTACTCTAAGGAACACCATTAAAATCTGATTAATATGCTCTCACATTCCAAGGATGCAAAGGTTTTATGAGGAGACTCATGCTTTAAAAGAGTGAAGCTTGCTGCAATAAGGGCAATGCCAACAGGGAATACCACAGGGCAAAAATTCAGCTGCAAACCCAGCATCTGCCTTGCAGTACTCAAGAACATGTTTGCTCCTCTCCCCCTGGAGCTGTTTTCCTTTGGAAAGGAAGAAAGGGGCACAGAGCTTCTTAAATGGGATACAACTTGATCCTCAATAGAACACAAGGTTGGCAGTGAGAATAAGACGCAGGCCATAACCCCTGCTAACAGCGTACAACTGCTGGCTCCAGCCAACATTCCCCAACCACTGTTTGCCCATTCCGATGATATTTGTACCTTAGTTTTGTTATACTACAGCTTTCCAGGATCCTGTTTTCTTCTACATGAGCTAACAAAGTCCCGTGCTCATCCTCTACGCATCCTAGCTCCATCCAGCAAAGCCCCCAAGCCACGATGCTCCCCCCTTGCTGGGTACTATTTTCCTTCGCGCTCCCTAAGCTCTGGTCACCCCCTCAGCTGTTCCATGGCACATCCTGGATGCACAAATGAAATTATCAATGGCACCAAAATCACTCCCGAAATTCCTCCTGCAGATAACAGAAAGGATGGCGTGTGCAGGCCTGGCTCTTCCCTGCGCCCCTCCTCCCAACTACTGCAGCCAGGACTTTCCTGGGCCAAGCCGAACCAGTACAGGGTGTTACAGGGATGCGCACGCCAACACCACTTCAAGCTCAAGCAGACTCTCATAGTTAATGTCTTGAGGCACTGTCTGGGTTTTTAATTGAACAATCTACCTTTACAAAATGATACTCATTCTTCATCAAAAATCAGAATGGATTTGTTCCCTTTGCAATGCTGCTTTTGCTAAAATCCCATGGGAAGGGCTTTACCCTAAACACACCCTTTGCATCCTGCGCGGCGCTGCCCTGCCCACCACCGGCACGGCACTGGTATTTACCTCACTGGTAATTCCTTTAAGCCTATTAGGCCAAGAGGAGCAGCAGCCTGCAGGTCATGTCTGCATCACGAATCACACGGTTATCACCAACTTCCTCATTCACAAATCAGAATGTTTCAAATGACACAAAGCAAAATTATCCATAAGCTGTCCCTGAACTATCCCATCTGTCTTTCCTAAGGATGGGAAGCATAAAAATTCCACAGAAAACTCTCTATAATATCAAAACACCCCTAAACAATAAACCTCCCCAATCCAGTTATAAAACTGAAAGCAGCCCAAAAGCACGGCTCAAGAGTGAATACCGCTGTTTACACTCAGGATACATCAGTAGACAACTACCAAACAAAGGATTTTCCTTCTTTAGACACAACTTCACCAGCAAATCTGCTGCCAGTACGAAAGAAGTCGGTGTGTGGAGGAGGAGATCTCTGCAGCCATAGGCACGAGAGCTCCTGAAAGCCCCGCTCTGCCAGGGACTGCACGTTCACCCCTCCCGCAGGTTTTCCCCGGGACAAGAGGCCACAGGCACCACGGAAAACAAAGGCAGTGAGCAGACACACAGCAACCCAGGATTTATTTCCTGCTTCTACAAAAGGCCCCTCCTGAGTCTGAAATGTTTCAGTCTTCATAAAAAGAACACTTTCTTTATCCATTTTTCCCCTTCCTCTCCTCGCTGACCATGCTTTGGCATCAGTGCAGGTCACCTCAGCTCCCCTGAGCAACTGTCCTCCTGCTGCTTGGATTGCTGCTGACAGGATCCCTCCGTTAATTCTTGCTTAATCCAATCACTTCCCGGGCACGTAGGAAGAGGGGAATAACTTCACCAGGTGTGTGAATTCTACCAAGAATGCACAACTTGTGCAGTACAACCAAAGTAACAGAGAGAAGGAAAATCCCTTTCCTGAAACTTTTATCCCAAGTAGATAATGCAACTAATTCAGTAAAAAAGGGTGTTTTCTGTTCTTGGAGTTAAGCCTGGTTCCCATTATTGGCACTAAAGCGGGATCATCAGCTGTATTTAAGAGGGAAGATTACCAAAAGTACTGTCATTCTGGCTCCAAGTTTTAAAACCATCCCTGGACAAACTGAGTCACAAAGGAAGAGCAGGAAACAAAGCACATTTCAATTCCCTTTTCCCAGATTCACAGCGCAGTTCAGGAGAACACGTTGCCGCTTCTGCTCCTCAATAATTGCTAGTAACAGGTTGAGAACCCAGATATCCTACGACCCGCAAAGCCCCATCCATCTTTAATACTAACATTCCAGATACTCCAAAGTCACAATCTTCCTCCATTCCCCAGGCACAAGCCTATTTGAAGCCTCTATTTTAGTATTTTAAGGACAAAATGCTGTTCCTTTGGACACAGCAGCCCAGTCCCATTCCCAAGAATGAGCCACTCTGCTCTGACATTTCTCCCTCTGCAGAGAAAGATTAGTGTTTGGTTAAACAAAGTGCCCATCCTATAAATAGCAGCGTTTACAAGCACTTGTAAAGCTCTAATTGCTATTGCCAGGACAATTGCATAACGAGCATCGCTCCTTCGTGCTGCACCGAGATTCAGGCATGCACTAAAGAACAGCAATATTTTCTACAACCGTCTTCATCACGCACTGCTACCCAAGCACTACAGTGAAAACTTCACCCCTTGTATTTCAATATCCACGTTACAAGGGTAAGGCAGTTAAAAGGGTAACAAATTATAAAGCACTATAAGCCAGTAGCTGCAATAATTCAAACTGGCCCCACAGAGGCAATAATGTTTACAGCAAGGCAAAAATGGGCTGTTCAATACACTGGCGTGTTCGCGGAATGGACAGCATAAATCTGAGTTTGCATTCCTGATGTAGCAGTCGTTCAGGAACACACATTACTTTATGTTAAAATAGGATTCAACAGCAAAATGCAACTGTCTGTATCCAAGAGGAAACACAGTGTGAGGGCTGGGGAGCACAGTGAGCACATCTCCAGATTTCCTGGAGTCTGCAAGACAAAGATGGGTCTGAAGGGAAGGATTTGTGACAAAATTACAGGTAATGACCTATTCCCATAGCTGCCAGCCCTGCAGGGCTGTCAGTGCCTGTGTGTCATGGACAAAGGTAACCAGAGAGGATTCATCAACAGGAATCAGTCCCTAGCGAGCAGGAGCATCCCAGGGCCTTTGCCCAGCAGTGTGCCCACACTGTTCAGAAGAGGCAGCACAGGGGAGCAGACCTGGAACTAGAGGGGTTTAACTCCAGCTGTGTTCAGGAAACAGCTTCTGAATGTCATCCCTTCTGGATGACCAGCCTCTGTTCTGTGCTCCAGCTCCTCACCCAGCCCAGCTTCCACCCTCCACACAGCCGGGCATGGTGCCCACCACCCTTCCCACCAAGGAGACTCTTCTCCTCTGCAGTACCAAATGGTTTTAAAGGAAGAATCTGTGATTCTTCCCAGCAAAAGGAGACCCCTCCAAACACCAACGGTGACCATACTTTCCCCTGCATGGCTATCACATTTATCATCAGTTCTCAGAGGTGAAACCATGTAAGACCTCCAAAACCTTCTACAGCCTTCTGGGGACAACTACAACTGCTCTAAGACAAAGGCAACTGCTTCTGTGTGACGATCATTGTCAAAGCCAGACTGCTGGTTTGGGTGCTTCCTCTTCATACTCCACTGCCAGCACACTCTCCTTGGGAGAGAGATCCATCAAGAGCACACAGACTGAAAGAGCACGTTAGGCATTTCCTGACCTGCACAACTACCTTATTACACCTCAGCCTTCCATAATTTCATTCTCCACAACCCCCTCATTGACAGTTTCAGAGTAAACTCTTCTCCCTTCCAAGTTTCACAGAGGGTCTAATCTGTTTTGAAAGTCTCATGAGAGCAAGCTAGAACAAACCCTGCCCAAAGGAGAAATGCTTTCGGGTGCTGGTGAATCACCAGGTTTTGGTACCAGATGCTGCGCACCCTCACCCTCCTGAGTCACCCTTCACTGCCAGCTCGCTCTCTGCGCGAGGGATCCCATCGGCTCACCAGTGGGTGGCTATCTTCAGAAAGTCCAATTCGTTCCAGTTGGAACTAGGGAACCAAAGCAAAACCTTGATTTATGCCAGGGGAGGAGGACACTCGGCAGGAACAACACGAATTACTGGGCAAGGCTGAGGAGTGTCTGTGCAGGTCGGTATTCCCGGGAGGCCTCAGAAAGCACTGGTTGGTTTGTGTGTGTCATCCAACATTTGCTTTGTGGTCAGCTCCAACTCCTGGTAAGATTCTTTTAGGTTTCACCCCTGTAAATGTGTTTCACCCACAAATGAGACCTTGCAAATAACTTCCCCCCATTATATGCAGTTTAACATGAAAAGGAGACATTCCAGGAGCAGCTCCAGCACATGCCAGGTGAAATATTAATGACTGGGTTTGGAGACAAGCAAGGAGAACCGACCATGGAACTGAAAAAGAGCTCGAGCCAAGGCTCTTGGAGGCCGATGTTCAGCTGTTTCAGGCAGAACCCTGCCCTATCTGCAGCTCCCAAAGGTCATCAGGGCTGTGTCTCTGACACAGCACAGGGTGGATTCCTTCATCTGCAACCTGGCAAATTTGTCCTCAGACCTTTTCAGAACCATTATAAAACTTCCTCCTGGTTAATGTGTAGGAACAAAACAGTCCTCTTGCTGCAGGGAGCTGTTAACTGCATTTAAAATACATCTTCATTGAATCCAAGACTGGTTTGCGTTGGGAGGGACCTTAAAGCTTCTCCAGCTCCAACCCCTGCCCCGGGCAGGGACCCCTTCCACTGGAGCAGGGTGCTCCAAGCCCCTGTGTCCAACCCGGCCCTGAGCACTGCAGGGATGGGGCAGCCACAGCTGCACATTTTGACAAGAATTCAGTTTTCCCGCACACAAGATTCTAAAGGAAAGGGGTTAAATCCCTGGCTGTGTCCTTTTCATTCCCCTATCTGTACATCCCAAATACAGTTGATCACATGCTGATTTATTTATACCTCCTTCGAGCGTGTGGTCTCCACGACCTTGCTTTAGAAGAGGTGAATTTGGTTCACTGTTTCAGAAACACATGGAGCAGCCACGAACCCCTCTGCCCTGGAGCAGGCAGCACTTCTGAGCATCCCTTTCCAGGCATGCAGCCCTGAGGTGAGGCAGGACTGCGTTTTCCCTACAGGCTCCTGCTCTGGGTGGGAATGTCCCCATTTGGCAGATGCTCCATCCCCATGGCTGAAGGAGAGCAAGCGATGGAGAAGGCAGCTGCCTGCAGCACAGACAGGAATACAGGACAGAAAACAACCTTTGGCATGCCTCCACTTGATACCCCCTCCAGAATGCCATGGTCAGTACCAGGTTTCAACAGTCACTGGAGCTCAGAGACCATCCACGCTGGGAAGTATTTACTGTAAGTGCCTGCACTTCTCCTCTTGGCAGTAAGGGAAGCGAAGGACACTGCCCCCAGTCTCAGGGCTAACAGGGCACAGGTATCAGCACTGCTGGAGCCTCTGGTTTGCCACTGCGCTCACTGCCATCGACACTGCCAGCTGCTGCAAATGCTTTACAGGCAGCAGTGATATTACTGAGCCAGTTTCCTCCCAAAACACTGGTGAAAATTCCATGGACATTGAAGCTATTTATTGCATGCAGCAAACGTTAGGTTAAAATCCTCTGCAGAAAATCCCTTGCTAAGCTTGCCAGCAGGATGGAAACAAAGCTAAGGAGAACTGCAAGGAGAGCTACTCCTGGGAAGTGGGTCTGTGCCTGACCCGGCGACTCAGGAGTCAAAGAACAGAGTGAAACCATCTGCAGGCTTGGGGCTATTAAAAAATCCACCTCCTTGTTCCAGAAATAGGCAGAGCCTTCACAGAACCAGAGCTGCTTCAGAGGGCGTGGGCTCTGCAGCCCCCCCAGACCGGACTCATCACCCCTGCCCCCAGGAAGGAACCGCGGGAGGGATCGCTCCACACAAGCTGAAGGTCGCTGTATTGCAGCGATGTGAGCAGGCGTTTCCTGCCTGCCTCCGAGCACGGCAGGTGCTTCTGCAGCAGAAGGGCCCATAAGAAAGGACAAAGCCCATAATCCCCAATTGTCCTCTTCAAATTCGAGCAGGATTTCCAGCGCTGGAAGCCGCAGCGGTGGCCTGGTGTGGTAAAGCAACTTCAGCACGGACAACCAGCTCACACTGTGCTCTGACTGACTCAAACATCACTGGTATCAATACATAAATGCTGCAGCTTTTGTATGTTCATCTGACTGCCAGAAAAGGGATTCAGGCATTGCCATATGGAGACCAGAAGAAGCGCCTGCAGCAAGCCTTTAAGAAAACCTGAGGCTGCTGAAAGGAGCAGCACCTTCAACAGTTCACTCCAACAGTTTAATCCCCCGGAGAACACCTGAACCACTAAAATAGAGGATAAAGGAAACAGTAGTGGGATAGAAGAGCAGGAAGAATCATGACAGGTTAAAAACTGTACATGTGTACATGCAAGTGCATCTTCTCCCTGACAGAACGCCTAGGCGAAGCTAAACTGCATGGTTTCCACAAGGAAGTCAGCTCTCCTCCTGTTTTAATCCTCAGGATTTGCTCTCACCATGAAGCCGACTGTGTCAGGACACCAACAGCCACTGACAACAACTAAAGAGTGACTGACCACAGGGAAAAGTCTTTGGGGATAACACTGCTCCTGAGGCAGAGCAGAGCCAGAGCTGCTGGGCAGGGGGAGAGCATCACCCACTGCGCACCAAAACTGAGGCACAGAGCCCCACGTGAAGGGCTGTGGAACCATCGCAGCCCCGTCCTGCACAAGGGCAGGGGGTGACCGCCATCTGTGTTTGAGGTCTAAGCATCAAGATTACTTTGATTCTGCAAAAAGAAGAGGGTTTCCACTGCATGCATTTCACCTGTTCTTGTGCCAAAGGACAGACTGACGCTGTACAGCCACCAGCTCATAGATTCATTCACAAAAAGCACGTGCCACCTACAGGCAAAACACTGAGAGCAAAGATGCTGTAACAGATTATGCTGCTCCTAAGCTTTCACCCAACTGAAAAGAAACTTGCCATTGCCTAGTCTTGTTACAGATGTTTATGTTCTGCTTTGGCTTTTCCAGCTCTACCACTTGATGTTTTCCCTGCCTGATGCCCCACTTGCTTTCTTAAGAAGACTCATATACGACAAAGCTGTGTTCAACAGCTTTGGTTTTACTGCTCGCAACACATTTTCCTTCAGTACAAACAGCCAATATTGTCCAGCAGCAGTTTTCCCCACTCAATCCACTGTTCTACCTTCCAAATGTCTGTGTTAGTCATAACAGAAGCACATAGCCTTGCTTAGTCAACAAGCAACTACACTTAAGCCCAAAATACTTGTCCCAAGCACTACCATGCATAAGGGGAAATGAACCACAGCATAAGGGGAGAAAGACACTGAACTGATGAATCCCAGAAGCGACATTCCATTCCGTGAACAAATAAACAACTTCTAAGCCTGCTCCTCTAAGCTGTAGTGGCCTTTGTCTGGGAGGTGTCCTACTGGCAGGGACCCCTGCCCCTGGAGCAGGGTGCTCCATCCCCTGTGTCCAACCCGGCCTTGAGCACTGCCAGGGATGGGGCAGCCATAGCTTCTCTGGGACCCTGTGCCAGCGCCTCAGCAACCTCACAGGGAAGAGCTTCTGCCCAAGAGCTCATCTCAGTCTCCCCTCTGGCAGGATAAAGCCATTCCCCTTGGCCTGTCCCTGCAGGCCCTTGTCCAAAGCCCCTCTCCAGGTTTCTTGTGGCCCCTTTAGGCACTGGAGCTGCTTTAAGGTCCCTCTGGAGCCTTCTCTTCTCCAGGCTGAACAAACATGAGATACGAACGTGAGGAACCAAAGCAATGATACATGTCCTCCCATTTCTGAACAGAAGTACGTTTAAGCCAAGACCTCTGCCAGCACAAAGCCTGCACACACAGGAGCCATCGTCTGCTATCCTGCTCTTCACAAACATGATGTTATTCAGCACAACCAAGGCCTGGAATGAATTATCGACCAGCACACAACCTAGAAGATACTGACTACAACACAATCCCCTCCACCTCCCTGGATGCTTGAGAAAGCACAGAAAAGGGGAAAATGCCCATTAATCGAATGGCAACAGCTCAGACTCTTCAAATGTTCACGTCTCTATTGAGGGGGGTGGGAGAAAAGCAGAAGTGTGAGAAAGCAGCACTGAAAGCGTGCAGGGATTGAGGACCAGCAGAGCCTGGCTGTGAGCACACCCCTACGCTGGCAGGGGCACGGAGCGAGGCAAGCGCAGGAGACGGCAGCCGCTCACACCATGCTCACACCTTGAGCATAGAAGAGCACTTTAACCACAAGGCAACATTTTCTGGTGAGTTTTAAGCACAGAAGCCACGGAATCACTCCACACATCGAGATGAAGCTAAGAGTAACATAAAACCACTTTACACAGCGCAGACCTGTCAAAGAACACATGGTGCACTGCGGAGTAGGTGCACCCACATCTTAAGGCATGTTTTGGAGGTCATAAAAATCAGCATGAATGAATGGTCACACGTATCTTCTCAGCAGTTCATCCAGAACCTGGGCATCAGCACTCGCCTGCCTGGGAGCATCCAGGCGGATGCTTCCCTCAGATCACACCCACACCACTATCACAGCAGCCGCAGAGTGGGATCCAAATTGCTCAGGGCATATCCAAAGGAAGGGATCTTAACAGCATTTTAGTAATCTGAGAATGATCTCACACTGAACTGAGAAGCGTCACCTTCCCAAGGTGAGAGCAAAAAAGGTTCCTTCGAAATCCGACCCAAAGCAAAACCAGAGTAGAGAGTTGTCCCAGCTCCCCACCTCCGTCCTTGCCCATTCCTGCCCCCAGAAAGCCACACAGCAAAGTGTGACTGACCAGTCCTGGGTTTAGCTTCACTGTTAACAGCACTGGATGCCTCTGATGCATTCACCAACTTCAAGAGGCATGGTTAAGTCCCGCAGCTCCTGGGAAATCTGCTGAGCCAGCTCCCTCACTGGCCTTCCTGCTGCAGACCTGCACGTTCAAGCAGCGACACGATGCTCTCCTAAGAACAAGCAACTGACTCTGGATCCACAATTTCTGCCGGAGGAATCTCATCTGAATCAAATCCTTCTCAGAATGGCTTTGCCAAGCCAGGGAGCTGGACGCGAGGTCCAATGTGTCTTCAGCTCCCTCAAGCCAGTGGCAAGCTTGGCCAGCACAATCCACGATTCACACATCTCAGCACCTTTCATGAGACAGCAGCCAGTGGAGGATGCTTCAGAAATGACAAAGCACAACATACCTTTGCTTTTCTGCTTCCAGCAATCTGTAGGTTAGAGACTTGATGAGCCAACAGAAGACCAGATGAACACAAGACAGATACGCAGGATGAGCAATACCTGACCCAAACGGCCCAAAGTTCAGGCAGCACATAGCCTGTTTGCTTTGCAGCAAAATGATCAACTCTTCAGACTGTGATGCCTAAGAAAAGCCAGTCCAACTTCTTCTAAACACTGTCTTGCACATTGGTTTAAAGCCAATATTGGCTAAACAGTTATAAACAACCTCTGTTAATGATATAGTTTAAAATACACACTCGTGTCTCAACAAGCTTTTCACTCAAGGCCCCTCTCCAGATGCAATCGAGGGCAGAGCCCTTGAATCCGGCCAACACCACATTCTGTAGTTGCTCTTTGAAGACAGGTTCTGGTGCTGTCTCTCTCTGATCGTTAGCAGTTACTACCCCTGGTCTCAAACTAGTCAGACAGCTCCACAACCGGAGCCCATCAAGCACTGGCAGTGGCCTCCACTCATAGCAATGCCAGGGACTCAGCAGCAGCAGGAAGCTCCTGAGCAGCCAAGTATCCAAACAGCATCCAACATGTGTCATCACCACTTCTAAAGCTCTCCAGACACTAACCTGCCTTCTGCTTCATTGCTCCCTTCTCCCACTGCTGAAGACGTTCTCAAACTCTGCGTTGAGGTGCTCCTCCCACATTCACAGCCTTTTCCACAATCCCATCAGCAAGTGAGTCCTGGCAGAACCAGTGTAATTAGCAAGACGCTGAGATGTAGATCTCCAGAGCAGAGCTGCTTCGCAGTGTTGAAGGAGCCAACACAAGCAGAAAATGGAGCAGGTCACCATCTATAAAAGTTGGAAAGCAGTAAGAAAAATCCAGGCTACAGCAGCCCTGAGCAGGAGCAGGACGGGAAGCAGACATCACCCTGCCCTGAGAAGCTGTGGGAAGGCTCCAGCTGTCCCGAGGTACAATGAAGCTACATCACCGAGCTCAGCTTCCCAAGGTGATTAGGAAGGATGTAACAGACATACAAGCACAGTCATTGAAAACTACACTAACCTGCTCCTTAGAGAGCCAAGCTTCTGCAAAACCTATCTCAGTCAACCATACATCTGCAGTACAGAAAAGCTGGATTCAAAATCAACTACTTTTAACACTGTGTGCAACTGATACCAAACAAACAAGTCGCTGTGTGATCGTTACAAGTACCACATACACTTCAACGTATCACAAAATCTCTAAAGATACTACATATGCTGGTTAGGAATCAATACACATTCAACAGTATTCTAGACCAAATACGAGACAAAAGGCTTCATGTTGTTCTTAAAGGGTGTCAGCACCAGGGCCTGAGTTCCACCTCTGCTTCAATACACACTCATTTGGTTCCTGCATGCACATAAACAATGAATTCCATCATTACGGCTGCTAGACTCCCCCAGCCTTCGAGGCTTCACTCTCTCCATCATGGCATCACCTCCTTACATTTCACCTTCAGGCATAAGCACCAACAAGACAGTGACGCTGTTTAAGCAAGCATTCCATGTGAAGAACTTGAATCAAACCACAATCTGCAGACACATTTCTTGCACGTGGTTACAACCCAGCACACAAGAAAGGTGTTCCCTGCTCTAACCCAAGCCTCTGTACTCCAAGCGCAGTGCAAAGGCTCCGATGGAATCTGCAAGCACTGCAGAGCAAAAGGAAGCACAATTCCAATATGTTTAACAACTGAATTAGCATAATGCTCACCACGCAGAAACACGCTTCCCTGACCTTGAAACGCCGCTCTGAAGCCATCGATGAGCCCTTCCTATGCACGCCATGATCCAGCCATGGTAAGGAAGAGGTAAGAAAACATCCACTGCTCTGTCAAGTTGAGTAAGACTGGGTCAGACACATGGAAACCTCTCCCGCAGCCTCACACCACCACGCAGCAACAGTGAGCATCTCTGTCCTAAGTAGGCCTGAATTCAGGAGAGTAACTAAAGCTGTGAAGTTGTATTGGAACTCTACATAACCAAATCAGTTCATTTAATTTCTCATTCACAAGCAGTAACCACAGAGAGCTGCAGTGATTTTTGAATACTCATACTGTGAAGAACAAACTGAGCATTATGATGACCAGTGAGAATTTCAATACCTGAATTTAAACATGTTTTAGAAATAATATTATTTGCATAAATCAAGACATCTGTTTCCTTGGACATAACTGTTATTGTAGGCTCAAACATGCACAAGAAAAGCCCTGTATCATTTGTTCTTGTGGACTACAACAGGATGATATTTAGGTAAGTCTGCAACCATCATAGAATAGATAGGGTTGGAAAGGACCTTAAGCTCATCCAGTTCCAACCCCCCTGCCATGAGCAGGGACACCTCCCACTAAACCATGCCACCCAAGGCTCTCTCCAACCCGGCCTTGTACACTGCCAGGGATGGAGCATTCACAACTTCCCCGGGCAGCCTGTTTGTTGTGTTGCTTAAAATATTCTAAGGGCAGATTACACTAGTATCTGACATTTAATAACGCCAAAAGAGTGAGAGCACTGTTTGACCACAAATAATACAAATGGCTTTTCTTGTAAAGGTCTCTAATGCAGCAGCTGAGCTGCACGAACACTCTTTTTAGAAAGGCATCTGTGCCCATTTTATTCAATGAAGAATTCTGAGTGTTCTCATGAAATATCAAGCACAATTCTGGTGGCCAAAAATTCCAGCCCTGTTTAAAACACATCATGGCTCTGCTGGGCAGAATGCCTTTGTTACGGATGAGACAGCTTTGTCCATCCAAAGCCTTGTATGGTTGAACATGCTTGCAGCAGATAAACATCCCCCTTCAAGTTTGGCACAACTCACTCCCTACCAGGAGTTCCTGATACTATGGCTGAGCTGAAAAAGCAGCCAGACTTATTGCAGGCTGCAGTCTGACCTCATTAAAACACAGAACAAAGACAAACTTACAGCCCATTCCTCTTGATGTCTTCCAAATTCTCCTCAACATGGTGAAATAAAGATCATCCTGGTTTTACAATAGGAGGAATAACAAGTCCTAGAACTTTACATCTATTGATAGGAGTTGCTGAAAGGCATGGTAAATGTGTTTACCAATACCAGAAAAAACAGTCATTATGAAAACAAACAGAAGGGGCTGATGTGGTGGCAACAACGTTGTTTGCATCAGCAAAAGCACACACAAATACTCATATTTTCATGCACTGCACTAAAAATACTGTCAGCTTTTTACCCTTAGGAACTGTGAGGGGCAAAAAGTTCTTAATGACTAGATTTAAAGAAAAACTAACAAAATAAGGCACCAGCATCTTCTCTTCTCCACCTCATCTCCCTCATGTCATGCTTACTTATTTTCAAAACCTAAATGCAGCTCATTTTCTGTTTCTTCTATTTCTGCCATCACCTCCTTTGCACCCAAGCGCAGCAAAGCCAAAGCTGCGGATGGATTCCTGGGCTGGCCCAGCTCGAGGAGCTCCCACGCTTCCCAGGGAGGCCAGAGCTCAGCAGCCTCCGCTGCTGCACGGGAACTGGGTCAGGCCTGTGCTGCAGCTGACAGCTCCCTCCCCAGCCCCCAGCCAAATCAAAGGGGTATTCTGAGCTGGGGAAAAGCCTGAGATCGACTGCCACCCCCCGAAAGCTTACACTAAATCTGTAAAATGAGACAAACCCAAACTACACCGAAGCCGGAGCCGTTCGCGTGCCGCGTGCTGACACCCTGGGAAGTGCTGGAACGCACATGCCCCCTTTTCCCTTCTAAGTGAAAACTGTGCAGATGATAACCAAACCTTCAGCAATTGAATTGTTATCTTTTTGTACTTGTTGCAGCAGGCTAATGACCATCCTGACTATGAGTCAGGATCCCTGCAACAGCACAAAGCTTTCAGTTCTCACACTGCTGCAAGACCAACGCTTATCTTCTTTCAGGCATGCAACAGCTTTATTACTGTCCAAAACTCAAAGTTTGGGCACTTAATGCTGATAAGAACTTTTAATGAACAGCTCTGTAACTGGCTTTAAAGGCAGCTCAGATTCCCTTCCTCTCTCCCCTCCTCCGTTTCCAACATTTAAGTGTGTGTTCATAGGACATGACTCAAAACAAAACCAAGCAATGTTTTGGATAATAATCCTCTCTAGTCCCAGATTGCTCACATTGCATCACCGCAATCACACAGCCTAAGAACAAATTCATTTCCTCTCCAAGCATGTTTCATAGTGATGAGTACTGAAAAAAACCCTCAGCTCCCATTGTTTCAATGTAATTTTAAGGTATTCAGGAACTGAGAAAATATGTATTAAGTCTCCTAATTATACAGATGCACTGAAAAATAACCCTGACCAGCCTGGGGAGCTGTTTGAAGGCCTTCTTGTCTGCAGAAGTCCCAGCATTAGGCATTTCTAGAACAAACCAAAGACAGTGGGAGGCAAGCAAATAAGCCACCTTGAGTTGAGAAAAGAATCTGAAGCTTACGCTGTTTACAGAAGTATAATCTAGGCTCCCAAAAGAAGCGCTGAAGCCTAGGCCTGAGGAAAATCATCATCCAGCAGATCTACATATCCTTTTCTCATCAGACATTCAGCTCGTACTAGCATGAACCAGCCATGGGAAAAAGAGGGAGACACAATTCTTTTTTAAACCAGTAGCTGCAGGAGGATACAAAAAATTGACTGTGTTTTGCCAAAACTCAATCTCCAGGTTCTCCTTGTCCCTGTACTGCAGAAGCCTGCATGTTCAACTGCACAGGGCAGGTGCTTTCCGAGCTTACCAAGCATGAGGTCTTCCAGTTACATGGTTAAATCTACCAGATCTGTGGCTGTTCATGAGGCTGTTCTGAGGCTTCAGGACTAGTCGGCTGTGGAGGTACTTCCAGAGCTCTCCTGTCACTGTTACTCCAGTCTCTTTGGCTGCACACTGAAGACAACCCCACAGTTGTTTACACTGCACAGACTACTGCAACCAGCGTAGGAGCAGGTAAATAGACTTCTGAGGCAAAAGCAAAAGCTTTGGGGCTTTTTCCATAGGATGTTTTTGGGCAATTCCTCCATACACAACAGAGAACACAGCGAAACCATTGCAACATTCTCAGGTTCTACTCACCCTCATGCATCAAACACAAACAAGTGATACAGATTGTGCTCACAGCATCACTGCGAGCTTCATGCCTGGGCTTGCAGGATTAAGCAGTTTACTTCAGTCTTGCTTTTACAAACAGCCCAGTAAATGCAGAACAATCTCCTATTCTATGAACGTCTCTTTGAAGTATCCAATAGACATAATGCTTTCCTCCCAAAGGCTGCCTACTACTTCACAATTTAATAAGGAGCCCCAAAAGGCTGCACCTGCATTATGAAATAAATTAACACATAAATCAGCAGAAAAACTAAGGCACTGAATACCTCCAGCAGTACCATGTAAATTCATCAAGTCATGGAAGTGAAAGACAGACTTCCAACCCGCACCATTCACATCCTTGTGCCGGAAAACATCCTGTAGGTACAAACAGCTTGAAAAGAAGAACAGTGACATTACACTTAACTGGATGCAGAACATTCAGAGCTCGCACTTAAGACATGCACACACACACCCCTTTACTAGTCAAATTTGTAAGTGACTCCACAGCTCACAACTCAGCATGACAACCTCATCTGCCAAGGGAAACTTCCCCAGCCAGTGAGCTGAGCCAAGTTACCAGCTCTAGTGGAATATCAATTCAGGAAAACATACCGAGTCCTAGAGATACATGTGACTGCTTAGAAAGAAACCAGCGCAACTTTTAAACACGTGAGCAGCCCGAGGTGCAAGAGAGGTGGATCGCTGCTGCCACAATTCCCCATGTCCCTCACTGATATGCTCAGAGTAATCCTCTCAAATCATCAGACCGGTTCGGGTTGGAAGGGACCTTGCAGATCATCTAGTTCGACCCCCCGCCTGCACCCCAACCAAATACAATCCCAAGCCCCGTGTCCCTGATCTGCAGAGCACTCACCACAAGCACTACATTGACATTTTCAAGACTATGGGAAGTTTTCTCACCACTGTTTAAAAACCCAAAGACAGGACAAAAACCACCAGGAGCTCTGGCAACCTGGCTCGGATGATACTTGGAAAACCTACGAGAAGAGAGAAAGCTCCATGACCTAAGATCAAACAAAGGCTAATCCCAAGCAAGGGCCTAGGCAGCCAAGGCAGCAACACATTCCTCACCAGGGCGAGAGCGCTCGCTGTTCACTTGACAGTAACCAAGCACGTGTGAAAGAAGGGAGGTGACAGGACAGGCTTCAAAATTATCAAGTAGCCAGAGAAACACAAGCGCTGAATGGAGCAGAGTCCAGGACAACACCCAAGCAAAACCACAGAGCAAGCAAAGAATCCCAGGCAGGAATACCTGAGCTCCCATGGACCTTCCACCAGCACCTGCTGGTCAGGCCTCAAATCTTTCACTCAGGGCCTAAATTCTACCTTCAGTCCATGAGCAGTAGGCACTGCCAAACTTGTCACAGACCTTGCAGTCTGAAATTCTTTTTTTCAGTAAAATCTATTTGATTTCGTTTTCCTTTGGGAGAAATGAGGCACACAGTAAGCATATTATTACTGTCAGAGGAGTCTGCAAACACACAAGGGACCCAATTAGCATCTAGGATGACAGTGCTACACATGGCTGCAAACAGTACTTAAAAATAAACCAACCAAGCACCACACACAGCTATCAGGATGGCAATGATCAGAGGTGATAAACTGCTTCATCATCAGACATTAAGATTCTTCTACTCTATAGGCATGGTGTCAGGGCAGGGGCACATACCTGGGTACTCTGCCCTTTCTCCTCCGGCCTCCAGAACTGCAGCATGAGCATAAACCTGAGACTGTGACACATCGTTACCACCACATATAAAATGAGACAGCAAAAACCCAACAAACTCAGGAATCCTGAATTAGGAAACAGTCCTAGCTTTGTCTTCTTTTAGGGATGACACTTCCCATACTGTGACATTCTGAAGTCACTTTGTTCTATGTCTTCTCTGTACTGGAAAGCAAACACTGAGCTGAGGATTAGCTGAGCATCATCTGAGAGAAGAGACTCCAGTTTACGAGTGTATTTTCAACAAATCATACTCCTATCAAAAGCGAATTACAGGCTACATCTGCTTAAATGGGATTCCTACCTCTTTAATTATACTCAAGTAGAAAGCCTTTATAGGTTTACTTGGCAATAAACGTCCTTGACAACTTGTACAAAGAGAGGCTGAGCAGTGATGAAAATCCTACCAAATAAAAAAGTGAAAAGAAGTTTATAAAGTCTGGGGGGTTTCCTGAAGTCTTTACCTTGGTCAAGCTGCCAGGCAGCTTTATTGGAATCTCTGCCCCACACTGTCTGTTTCCCTACTGCATCCTGAAAACGTCCTGGGAAAACAAAGAGAAATGGCATTTCCATGTGGTCATTAAACAGGTGCAAACCCTCCTGATTTCTGGAAGAGAGACAAGGCAAGAAAATACCAACAGCCTTCAGCTCCGGCAAAAAGTACCTCTGAAGCAGCTGAACAACTTCCCAGTTACCCTGGAAACATAGTTCACCTCTTCAGCCTACCATGAAAACTGCCTGCAGTAACCAGGGTGGCAGGAAGCATCGGCTTGACAAAATGTCCCTTGCTGCGCGCTGCCATTCCTGTAACGCAGTACCCGTGTTCCACCATCAGCAACACTTCATCTCCAGTACAACTGCGCCGCTGAACTCCAGGGAATCAAATCCATAGGTATTATAAGAGGTTACGATCTCTCGTCATGGTACAGAAGAGCTCCGCCATCTGCCAAGTGTGATTTCCCTTAATCCCGTTCCTCACACACAAATCAAAACCACAAGGATTAAGCCACAGAAATAGAAGTCAAGTCAATACCTGAACCCACAGGATTAATCTCCTACGCTCAGACAGGAGAAATGCCACAACGGTAACGACGCTGCAAACACACTGGGGAAGGCAAAGCTCTTCACAGGACTCAACACCACGCAGGAAACAGCGATTTCCCAGCTTAGTTTCACCCTTCCAGAATCCCAATTCTGCTTCCTCCCAAATGCAGGGGCAGAACTCCACACAAACCCAGGGAACTGGGAACTGACCTCCTTTGGAGCGACTTTCTCCACCCAGAAACAGAACTCCACAGCCCCCATCCACACATAAACCACTTACATTTGGAATTTAGGCAGAAAAACGAGCAACTGAATTGCATAACACAACACAAATCTGCCCTCCCGAACGCCAGACCTGCTTGTAGAATAAAGACACGGCCACACACGCGGGCTGATGTGCCCACAAGCCAAGGTATGTGCATCTGCAACTGAAAAGAATCAGCGCAATGACCTTAAACTGGCACTTAAAACTGTTTCAGAGAGGTTTCCCGAAGTCCAAGGCAAAAGGGAGTCACATACCGCGCTTGGGATGCTAAATCGCTCCCGCAGACAGCTCCTCACCCGAGCAGAAGTCAGCTCTGCCCTGAACTCTTCGGGGCCAGAGGGAGGGGAGCATCTCTATTTGTACATTTAAGAACGCCAAGCACATTACCGTCACTAATCCAGAGGGGAAGAGATAACTGCAGCGCTTACAACAATCATCTTGGATTACAAAATAAAGCTCTAATCTGCAGCGCTCGCCAGCAGAACACTACACCCATGAGCCACCAAAATCACCACCGGAGCACCCGCCCCGGCGCGGTGCAGGGGCGCGGGGGGTCCTCTCTCTTCCGAACACAAACACGCACACGAAGAGCCAACTTCTCCCCTCGCCCTTGGCTCTGACGCAGTGAAAAGAAAGCAGCGAAGCGACCCCGCCACCACGGGGACGGACCCACACGGACCCCGCAGACCGAGCCCCAGGCTGCACACAGGACTCCCGGGCGTGTCCACTCGCCCCCCCCCCCGCCGCCGCTACGGGAGACCGGGGAGCAGCAGAGGAGCCCTCCCCATGGGTCGGCTCAGGGGGCTCCGGATCAGGGCTGGGGCTCGGGGCGCTCCCCT
>JANRGW010032021.1:0-78117 GCA_024733675.1 Psilopsiagon aymara | reverse complement strand
GTTCCAACCCCCCTGCCATGGGCAGGGACACCTCACACTAAACCATGCCACCCAAGGCTCTGTCCAACTTGGCCTTGTAAACCGCCAGGGACGGAGCATTCACAACCTTCCTGGGCAACCCATTCCAGTGCCTCACCACCTTTACAGTAAAGAATTTCTTCCTCATATCCAACCTAAACTTCCCCTGTTAAGTTTGAACCTGTTACTCCTTATGGCAACCTGTTCCACAACAGATCTTCTGTTTATTAGGAAGAAAAATCTTGATCAGCAGAGCTTTTCTATCTCTATCACTGAAGCTAAGATTTCATACTGGCAATTTATTTCTTCCAGATACCTGTTCCTCAGCTGAACTTAAGACGTTGTTGCCTGTGACACTGTATCTAAGTTTTGCTCCTGTGATCAGCCTATTGAAAAAATAATTTTCCATTCTAACCACACTTACAGTAACTCAGGTCAGGTGAAGCAGATTTGTCCTTTTCAAGATCAAATCCTTAACAGCATAAATACAGGAACAGATGACTTTTTTTTTGGTTGTTTACCAAACACAACCTTTTTTTCCCTGCTCTTTCAGGCAATAATATGAATAGGAATTCAGGAACATTTCCTGACATTGATTTAAATTGTATCTAACAATGTAGCTTCATTTTTTGCTATTTTATTGTTCAATTTTTCCCTTGCTCACACCAGGAGCAACTGAAAGCACATGTTGAAGCAGCAGGTATTTTATTTCATTTTAATTATTTATTTATTTATTTAGCATTCACCTCTCTGTTCTTTATGTCTTTTGTACTAGTCCTGGAGCCTGATTCTTGTACCTAAAGTGCCTTGCTCTTACAAAGCTGTGTTCATGTATGTGTGACCAACGAAAACAGCAACATTTGCCTGAGCAGTAACAGGCCCTGAACATCTTCAGAAGACACTGTGAACTGACAATGCTTAGGCTCAGCACCTACACTGCAAGACTCACGGTAAACCCAGTCATCCTTGTGAAGGCTTAAGAGAAAGGTGGCACAAAACAGTCAAAGTCTCCAGCAGAGGCAACTGGCACTGCTAGACTGCAGTTCTAGGTACCCTGAAGTACAAATACACAAAAATCAATGAGATTACTCACTTGAGCAATCTGAAAAGAAAGATTTACACTTGTTCCAGCATTCAGACTGGCCTTCTCCAGGAAATAATAGGAACTATTGGCTTGAGAAATTTATGGGCAAATTGTCTAGGAAAGCATATTTGGGACTGGAACAGGGATTCTTGGGCTCCAAACATGCAGTGTAGGTCCACTGCACTGACCATCTCTTTTCTCATGTTAATCAGTGGGAATCTTTCAATGACTCCTTATAGCAATATTACCTTCTCCTTAATGGGCACAACAGTCAGCAGAGGTCTCTTTCATTATCCTCTGTGCACTTATGCAGTGACTATACATAATGTGCCTCTCAATCTCTGCTTCCATCTCCTTATCTAGACAACTAGGATAATAATATTCAATTCACAGAATTTTTCTGAAGGAAAGAGAACAATGCAGTGAAAATGAAAGGATTCGTATTTGCTCTTACAGAGGGAGCTTCAGAAAAAGCAGGTTTTTTCTTTTGCATTTCCAAATTCCTGAAAGAGCTATTGTTCAATTAATCTCCAAACTCACCTACAACAAGGCAGAAGATACAGATTAATCACAGGGCTTTTCTTCAAATTCTTAGCATCGGAAAATTAAAATGTGATACGTGTTTTATGAGGTGAAGGTCTGGTAGTTTCCAGTAGCTCACACAATTACAAATACGCCTAAGCAAACTCTTTCTCATAACAGCATTTGGAAAAGGAAAACAAAAGGATATTCAATTTATTTATTTTTTTTTATCCTGCACTTTCTTCCCTTCTACCCCCATACACTTTTCTTTTGTTGACAGCTCTGTTTTGGCCAGAATCCAAGAAAAATATAACTCATTCCGATACCATGTTTTATATTCTGGATAAACATAACCAGTGTTATTTTCTCACACACACTTTTCCAACATAGGAAAGAGCTTGATAACCTTTATGCTGCCTTTCTGGTAAAACGTGAGGCACAGCAATGCCAAGCATTTAGTCCAAGCTCAAAACGGCAACCGTGCATGGTTCCTGGAAGCCTGTGCACTTATTACTTCTGTAGACAAGCAGAGATTTGTGCAAAAGCACAGAACGGAGCAAAGCGACTACTAAACTACAGCCTTTAGTGCTCCACTGAGCTCAAGCTACAGCTCCTCAGCAGTCATTTGCTCAGTTAGAGACAAAAATGAAACTTACAGCAGCATTTTACCAAATTAGTGCCAAGGGAGAGGAGTATTTATGAGAAAGTTTACATTCTAAGACAGAAAGAAAATTCTCTGATGAACCTAGCTGTGAATGCTGCATTAAAAAGAAAAACAAACCAGTGGTAAGACAATGGATTTGCAATGACAGAATCTGTCATTTGTTATAGTTAGAGAAGCTTTACCCGGGGGTCTGAAAATGATAAAACTGACCTGAGTCTCTTCAGGCACTTCCCATGAGTTTTGGTGAGCCTCATGTATGGTACCAGAGGTATAGACCACAACTCCCACATTAACTGTTTAAATACAACACATACCTATGTAAACTGCAGAGAAGGAACCGAAGTAGGAATTCAGATATCTAAACTTGGGCATTTGGTAACATCTGAAATACAGTAGGACATTCAAAACATCTGTAGACATAATATGGAAGACAGGGAGACCCATGTCCTGTTGGAGAGGCAACAGGCTAGAAGAAATTGCAGTAGAAACCTTTCAGGTTAACTGAGTATGACCTGAAAGTCTCACTCATTTTGCAGTATTTACTGTATCAAAAGAGAACTTTTTCTCTTGTGAATGTGTTAGTAGCTGGGGAGGGAAGACGGAACCATTGAAAATAACAGAGTCAAATCCAGGCAGGCACACGAAGGGACATACTGATTGCTATGAGGCTGTTCGATGGACACCAAAAGTATTAGATTCTCCTGTGTGTCTTAGGCAGCTAACATGGACTTATTCAGCTGATATGGTTACTCTTGATTGGGATTTGGTGCATCTGGGCTCCCTTCCCAGCTCTGACAGAATTATGAGTCTGATGCTGTGGACTTACATTAACCCATCTGTATGTATCCAGATTTTTCCTCTTCCAAATGAATTCACAATATTCTTCTCTTACACAAATGCTGGAAAGAGAAATGGTCCTACCTTGGGTATATATCAAGGTTCGAATTAAGGAAGAGACTGATGCTAAACAATTTTAAGTTGTTGAAAGTATGGCTGAAGGTTTTTGAATACAATTTGCTATTCAACCAGGCTGGAAAGATGGCATTAAGTAAACTCAAAGTTTACTTACAAAACCAAACATACTTGGTTTTGTGAGTGACGCAGCAAAGAAATCTTTAAAAATGGAGGTAACTATTTTCCAGATTAACCAATAGTTTAAAAAAATCTTAGGGGCTATTTTTTCATTCTTTGTGCTTCTTGGGCTGGACGATTTTTTTTTCTATTTCCTTCCAAGAAATGAATATAAAAGGAGCAGGAGAGCAGCTAGTGTAAGTGGTGGACTTTCTGGTCACCTGAGCTATGACCTGACCACAGGTATTTTCCATTTCTCCTGCCTCCTGTGAACTTGAGCATGAAGTTTAAATGTTTGAATGACCAAAACCTGCTAAAACACAAAATCTGTAGACTGAACAACCAACTTAGGACTTGTTAGATAGCAAAGTCATCACCTTTGATGCAAGACTTCTGAAAGTATCAGGCAACTAGGAAAAGGGAAAAGCACATGGTCATAATCTGTTGAATATCAAATAACCTTGCTTTTTACGTTCCTCACTGAGCGACAAAAAAAAAAAAAAAAGATGCACATACTTTTTCAGAGCAAGGTACAGGTATCATTTTCTTTCTAAGTTTTTTATTTTGTGTTCAGTTCCTAGTTTGGTAAGACTGCATCAAACTTACAACGGTTTTTAGACTGCATTTATACCGATGCTGAATAAAAATCACCAGAGATGGAATTAAATGTTTTCCAATCCTACAATACGAAAGCCCAGTGGTACCTTCAGATACACTACCACCCAGTTACAAATAAGACTTTGCAAATATAGATGGGGAGGAAAATGAAACAATTTTCCAGCTGCAGCTGGGTTTATGGTCTTCTTACAGTCCTCCCCCATGGCTACTGGTCAAAAATCTAAACAGAAAGCAAATGAAAATGCTTTGGTTTAGTACAATTTTGTGTTTCAATGCTGGAAATCTCTAAGCCTGTTACACACCAGAGTGATTTAAGCTTCCAGAGTCTCCAACATAGTCCATTCCAGCGTCCTGCTGCATAAGAAGCAGCTTGTAGCTGCTATATGGCTGGAAGCATGCCTCCACTACCCACTCCTCACAGGGGCCTCTGGCAACAGTTTCTCAATGGGAAAGCCTGCAGGCAGACAGCACTGCCAGAAAAAGTCAGGAAAGTGGACTAGTATGATTTAAATCTTAACACCGCCACATCACCTGTGCAACATAACGCTGCAAGTTAAAAGATGGCACAGTGAGGTTAAGTAACTTTCTTTGGTTGCACAGAAAAATAAGAAACAGAGCAAGGACCAGAGCCCTCCTCTCCTGGAAGCCAGCACTACACATAAGCAACTCAAACTGCTTTTGAATATGTAAAATATTCTATAGCTCCAAAGTTTTTCCAGCGGATGAGTTTAACAGAAAGGCCAATCTGGATTCCTGCTCTGTAACCACTGTATCTCTTACTTAATCTTGGTATTATTAGTATCTTCCCTCCATAAAGATCTGCCAGCAAAAAAGTGCATGAGAGTATATGAACTGAAAGAGTCTTCTGGAACAAGGGGAAAGGGAAAGCCAGAGATAAGGAAGGAAATTAGCAAGACTGTAAGAAGCAGAGGCTTGCAAATCTGTCAGACATCTGGGTCTTAATTAAGTAATTTTTCATCCCTGAAGTTTACTCTGTCGCTTTAACCCTTTCTCTACTTTCCTCCCCCTCAAAAATACATTTTTGTTTTCAAAAGGTAAAACACATACCTACCCAGCTAAAATAGAACTTACCCTGTAAAAAATAACAGAATAAAACTTTCTTGTATTTCTCAGAGGTAGTTACAAGTGACATGTAATTATATAGAATGTGTTTGCGCACAGAGATATATATATATAATACATACGTACACTGCTATTTTTCATCACAGTTTTTACTTCCTGCCTGCCTTCTGCCACTCACTATTATATTTTTTCTTCCTCTGACCAGCTTCATCACTGAATTATCTTCAGCTACTGACTTTTATTTCCCTCCTGTCCTTCCCTATTGGAATACAAAGCCTTGTAACATTTGAATTTGAATGGGCTGAAAATTAAGCAGAACAAGTTCACTCACTCCTATCCTTTCAAGCTTTTGTTTCAAACTAACTCATCAAAACCCTAGCAGATTTGTAGCAAACAGCGAGTATTTCTCAGGTTGGTAATGAAGAGGATTCTTCTCCTCCAAGTAGCTTCAACTATCCCAACCAGAGCCAAAGGCAACAAAATCTTCTAAGAGAAAGGGAGGAAATGGGATTATCCCTGTCCAGACCCACAGCATGAACTGATTTTAGGAGGGTTCCCCCCCCCCCCCCCCCCCTCCCCCACCCCCACCCCATGCCCTCCACTAGCTGTACGTGAAAAAATATTCCTCTTTCATGGCTACTGAAACAAATGCAAGGGAGAGGAAAATCCCTTTCAGACCCTTTGGAAGGTATTTTATCTTTTTTGGCCCAGCCAAGTGTGTATTCATTTAGCTTTATAACTGCCAAGTTCCCTTTACATTTAAAAACACTTCTATTTTTTTAAATATTGTAATAAATTTAAAATCTTTTCAAGACAGTAAAAAAGGCAGTTTTGCATTTTAAACTGCTAAGACACCCTTTTAAAAGCCATGATTTCAGTTGCTTATAACTTTGAGAAATTATACAACTTTGCTAGGTGGCAGTCCAAATGCTACAGTTTATCCCATCCCCATGATCATTCCATTATTTTATTTCAGCCCAAATGGTTAAACTTCTTCCAAGAACAGAGTTAGGAGGAAAAGGAGAGCTGCATTCTATACATGAAATGTCATAATGCTCAGTTCTCTGAAAAAAAAAGGAGTCCTGTGTGGTCTAACTGGTTACCAGTCTGCCTTGACTCTCTGTGCATCAGCTCTCCTTCTCTAAAATAGGATAATGACACCTTTTCATCCCACATGAGTGCTATGCAGAGAAATGAATTAAAGTCTGCATGGCACATGGATACTAGTGTGATGAGTAAGATAAAAAGAGCAAAAGGAAATTAAATGGACCTGTCTCCAGAAGAGAATTTGAACTGAGAATGAACAGTGGTATGCCTGCTTTATTAATCGAGCTCTGAAACTCACAAAGAAAAGAAACCAAAAGAGAATATGATCAGTTTAACTAGAGACATTATCAGACTGATCAAAAATGGGAGAATCAAGGGTAAAGGGGGGAATATAAGGTCACATGGACAGCCTTAACGTTAATGTTACCTAACACCGAGCACGTGACCTAGCATCCCTAATAATATTATTTTAACATAATTTTGAATGTGTAATTATTTATAAAGCTCCAGACAGTAGGATGCTTTATAGGCATATAAAATTGTCTGATCCCTGCCCCTAGGAGCTTGCGTGATGACACCACACAAGGGATGGGAAAGGAGGGGGTATGAGAGGACAGAGTTGCAACACTGCGAGATCATGAGATGTACTTACTGCTACATAAGCAACATTTCAGCTTCTCTGTGGTTTTCTTGTTACTCATTTAACACTATATATTAAAATTCGGTGAACAGATACATAACACAGAGAAATCAACCGTAAGGAAGGATATGAAGAAAGACAACTATGCAGTACAATGTTCAGAGTCAGCAGTTAATATTAAAACATTCACAGTCAAACACTGCATGTAGTCAATTATTTATATTGGGTTAGCCCTTGGCACCTCCCGCTGAGGTCTGGATTCTGCTCCACCAGGCACTGTACAAACATATCATGACATACGATAGCTGCACTAATGGTTTTTACTGTAAAAAAAAGTCAGTCTGTGGTGGAGAGACAAAGACGGTTTAACAGGTTAGAGACAGAGCCAAGGGTAGAACTAGAGTGTTTTCATATTTGAATTGATATTCTACATTAGGATTAAGACTGCTTGAACAAGAATCCCAAAACAAAATAGAAGGCACTTGCAAGTTGCTCCCATATACTGGAAAACGAAACTATGGAGGAAAGACTCCAGCTTGGAAACCCTGAAATCTGGGGATCTTCTTTTAGGAATCTCTCCTTGTGTGCTCTGGGAACTGAATGAGACTGGAGCTCTGCTGTGGTTGTCACTTCTATGTGTGCAAAGCCCATGGTACGTGCCATTATTGACCTGGCCATACCACTATACTGTTATGTGCAGACAAATCCAGCACATGTTGAAGACTGCACCTTAAATGCTCGTAACTTTCCCTGACTTCATCAGCAGATGAATTCAGAAGCAGACCCTGCTGTGGTATTTTAAAGCTATAACCATTTCAGCTACAGAGAGACCACCCAAGTCACCCAGTAAACAATTCCAGAAACTCTAGGAACAAATGAATTTAAAACTAAACAAACAAGTAACTAAAGTAAGCAAAATGCCAAAAAATTCTTGATTGCTTAGAGCATAGGCTAAGCCTCAGGACCAAACCTAGGTAAGAACTGTGGAGTTGATTCTGCTCTTCACTGCAGTTCCTCACATTCTTCATAGCCCTTCACACACGGAATATAATTTCCTTGCACTTTGAGAGTACTTTTCAGAGCCCACAGAGTAAAAAATGATTTTAGCATACAGCATTATAAATTCTTAGGAATTAGTTACTTCACTGGGTGAAAAGCCCAAGTTTTAGTCAGCTTTACAATTTAAAATGACAAGGTAAATATTTCCATTATTCTTATTAACCTTTTTTTTTTTTTCCAAGCTTTGGCCAAATTAGTCATTAATAAAATTTCTGGCTTCAGTGGAGTTTAGATTCAAGGAAGACTCCCGATTCACTGCTGCTAACCATCTCTACTTTACAATAGCAACATGTTCTCCCATTTCTTTGTTCTTATCTTCCTTTCATAATTGAGTTACATCTTGTTACAGGGACTAGAAGAAGATAGAAAGGAACAAATAAACCCCATGCAAAATTTTCTTTCAAGTTTTTTTTGTAGCTCATGAAACATATTTAAAACTTGGTGTAGCTTGGTATCAATTATTCACATAAACTGCATTTTGACTTTCCTGGGAATTTCAAAGGCTGGTGTGGTCCTGAAAGTAGCCTGTTCACCACAAGAACTACAGACAATCTCAGAGCTCTGAACAGGTCTTATTAGTGGGGTGGCAGCTGTTCCGACAGCAGGAGTTGAAACTGGCGTTCTCCAAATTTGGCTGTACTCAAAATTGTACTCCAAATTGATTTACATCCCATTAGAACAAGGATTCATACAAATAGGTTTAAAAAAACTCCATTTTTTTCCTTGCTTCTACATTTAGGAAGTGGCTTTTGAAACCAGCAAATTGCCCTGCAAAAGGATCTAGGCAAGCACAATTTCAAAGTAAACTAAATTCCACTTTTAATCTTGTTTACAAACATTCAGAGCATAAAAATAAAAAAGATATTACTATCAGCATTGTTGCTGTGGCAGTCTAAATGGCTGCTGAATTAAGATTAAAATAAATTACAGGCGTTAAGTTTCTGCTATACCCTAAAGTTGATCTGAAGCAATTTTGCTGTCTCAAAGCCTAAAAATTAAATAGAATTTATGAAAAATAACTGCACCCCCCAAATGATAATAACTGCCTCTTATTTCAGTCTAAACCCACTCTTCTTAAATTATGGACATATTGGGTAAATACAGAATATTTAACACAATAAAATCACAGAAAAGATTAAGTTGGAAGGCTAGCCCAACCTCTTGCTCTGAGGAGGGATAATTTCAAAGCCAGACTAGGCTGCCCAAGGCTTTGCCAGGCTGAGTTCTGAGATTCCCCAACCTCTCTGGGCAAATTTTCATTGCTTAACCACTCCTGTTTTGAGGAATTTCCTCTTCATATGTGATTTTTGTTTCCTTTACAGCAGCTGGTGATGGTTCACTCTTGTCCTTTTACTGTGTACCCCTGAGAAGCTTCATAGTTCTGCTTTTGTTTAGGGAAAATCAGGCAGGTCCCTCCTCACCCACACTGGTTTTGCAAGGTCAACACCACAGGTGATCCTCTCCATCTCATACCCTGTGTGCTCCAGTTCCCCAGCCCTCTCGATAGCTCCCCTCTGGTCTTCCTCCAGTTTGCCAACCTCTCTCTTGCACTGGGGACCCAAGACTGTACACAGCACTGGCCTCACAGCAGCTGAGCAGGGGGAAGTCATCACCTCCCTGGTTGCAAAGGGCAGTAAAACACACCATCCTTCCAGCTTCCACTCCTTTGGCTCAGCAAGACTCCTAAGCAGCACTACTGCCGGCCAGGTTATGAAATATCCCCTTGCGTCTTCTATGTGCACTCTTCCCAACTATCAAAGATTTTGTGTGGTTGTGTGCAAAGGCAAGTCTCAATGCAATGCACAGAGTATGTACCTTTGGCTGAAGTGAAAGATGGAAAGATCACCAACTTCCAAGGGGGAAGTGTCACAATGAGCTGTTGTCAATCTCTTATTTATTAAAAAAAAAAAAAAACAACAACCAGAAAGCATCCAAAATATTTTTTGCTGATCAGAATTGTTCTTAGAGGGTTTTGCTTTGGTGCCTCTGCCCAACATTATGGTGATAGGAATCAGTTTAAATCCTGCATTTTGAGGAAAGTTGGAACTGCTTAATTATCTCTTACAAGACCCAATCTAAGTCTACTGAAATTAATGGGTTGTTTTTTTGCATCAGGTCTGGAATGTTAATCACAGTTACTATGCTAGTCCATTTAATTCTCCAAAAAGAAACTGCATCAGGACCTAAGAAACTGTAAAAGGACAGATTATGAGAAAAATACATTGTTGAGAAAGTATCTCAGTGAGGCTTGACCTTGTCTCCTTTGATCCTGATGGATAAAGATCATTCCAATATTCCAATACGTTAAATACCAACTTTGCCTTAATTTATCCCTGATTTATCACCCACTGCATGATCCAAGATGAAGTTCTCCCTCAGAAATGTGTGGAAGGAAATAACTAGGTCATGATACATGCTGTTATGAAGGGGCTACAGATTAGCAGCTGAATGGAGACCAGAAAGCACAAACTTTGTGTCAACTGAGAATTCAGAGGAATTTCTGGCCCCCGTCCCATGACTCTGCAGCATTACACAGAGTGGATCCCTGTCAGTATTACCAGGCCACCCTCCTTGCTGGAGCACAGCTTCCTATTTGGCCAGTTTGTATTTGCAAAGTCCTATAAATTTTGGATTCCCTTTACAGCCCTGCCACCAACTATGTGAGTTTTGGCGAACAAACAGTGTTGGAGTCACTTGAGCTTGAAGGCAGTTTCTAATTAAATTTCAGGTTCTTGTATTTTCTTGCAAAAACTGAAGGAAAATGTTTATTTATGGGGGAAAAGAGAAAAAAAAAAAAAAGAAAGAAAATATGCTGGAAAAAAAAACAACCCCTAAACCCAAGGTATAACTCCAGTAGAGGTTAGCATTAGGTGAACATATATACACATGCACACATCCACAAACCATTCTTCAAAGTTCACTGAATACAATCCTTCTCCACCTGGCTTTCAGTGGCTTGAATTCCTCCATTTTATGAGTTTTCCATTTTATGACCTGCATGTCATTTTTCTAGATCAATATACAGTAACATTTTAAGCACTTCATATGCTATCAGAATGACAAAATAAACCAAAATATAACTAAATTATTTCAGACTTCTTGGAGAAATCAACTCCGGAGGGCAGCGGTCTTTTGCAAGAAATGTAACTACAAGTTCAAACAGAAAAGTGACCTTTGCCTGTTGCTACAAGTATGTCACTGGAGGGGATTTGGCAGCGAGCTTTTCACTGGGAGGAGTCACTTGGCATTTGTACTGGTTTATGAAAGAGCAGAAGAAAGCAGAAGTTGGTTTTCTTAAATGATTCCCTACAAGAAGGACATGCAACATATTTTCCAACAGCTGACTGCAAATAAATGTTTTACCTCTGTGGAGCATCGTCAGATTCCATGCTATTGCAGTAGGCATTCTTTAAAGGGCATGCCTCTGTGCCATGCACTGCATCTGCCTCAGCTGACTCCACGTAGCCATTGACCAGCTTGATGTCTTTCAACTTCATACTGTCATTTTGTGAATCCAAAGACACAATGTCAGATGGGGAGCTCACAACACCCGAATCTTCCGTGGTGTCCTCAGATGCAAAACAGCTGCTTTCTGATGCTGTTTCTTCCACCTCTGATAGCTCCAGAACTGTGTCATCCACTACATAAACATTATCATGTGCAGCAAGCAGGCTCTCTAAATGAAATATAGCAAGGAAAGTTAGCTGCAAGTCATCAGCACATAAATCAAACAGAGAGAGCTATTCCTTTGTAATTGGAAAAAACACATGAAATACATTGAAATAGTAGGATGGAGCTTAATATTTGTACATAGGATAAAGATGATGTGAAAAGGTGGTTTGCTATGCCTGTCCTGAGGAGTCTGGGTTTTATAACTTTCTTAGCAAATCAGTTTCCTTACTTCTATGAAGAAATAACTTTCCATGGACAATTTCTTGGGTAATTAGACCAAAGTTTAACAGATGTGGTATAAGAAATCATTCCCATTATTGTCTGACACCATCATCTTATTATTCATTTCCCATGCTGCCAAACAGATCATGACATTTCCAATAATAAATCTATTCATGAATAAAAAACTGTAGCATTTCTCAGTCAGGACACTGAATCGGTAAACGAGTTCTATTGCTGGCCCACTGGGTGTAACTTTATTTTACTACCCTTCTATTTCCTATCCATTAAGTGGGAGAATAATAATCATCTCAAAGCATACAAAATCTACTAACAAGAACAGAGGAAAGTAGACACTGTGATGCTTAAAGCAGAACCTTTTTCAAGGTTAAGTAATTTATAAAGGATATCAGGGAACACAGAATCATAGAATCATAAAATAGTTAGGGTTGGAAAGGACCTTAAGATCATCTAGTTCCAACCCCCCTGCCATGGGAAGGGATACCTCCCACTAAACCATATCACCCAAGGCTATGTCCAACCCTTTGCATGTTTAACTCTATTAAAAGTTGCAAATCTTGAGACAAGATTAGGCATAGTACAATTTTTTCTACCATTTTAGTTTGGTTCCTATGAGCTACTTGAGTTTTTGTTTGTTTTGGGGTGGATATTTTGATTAAAAATATAAAATTTTGTTATTTTTTTAAGAAATGTACAACTATGGACTCCATCTTGCAAAATATGCCATTAAAGGGGAACTCCCAACAAGGTCAATAATTTCTACTGAGTGACTAAAGAAAGAATCAAGCCCAAACATGCTTCTTTTGATCAGAAGAAATCAATACAGACTAATCTAAATGTTTAATTGGGATTTACAAGCGTGCTCTATTCTCTTTAACCTTAGTATGCAAAAGGAAGATTAAACAATAGTTTATGGCCTGATCCTGCAGACACTTGGGGCTTCTGTTAATTATATGAGAAGTCCCAGGTCTACAAGCGTGACTAAGTTTAAACATAAACTTTACTGTTTTTTAGGCTCAGAATCTTTTTGAAACATACATGAAACACACATGAAAACAACTTTGTCAAAAAATGTCATAGAAATAATCTTGTAAGGATGTAGCTTAGCAGTGAAGCTTCAAGTAAAACTAAAATAAAAATCAAACCAACATTCTCCTTGGCTGAGGTTACAAGATGCCATTAAGTACTGAAATTGATTTCTGACAGCAGATGCAATAAAATTCAGAGGGTTACAAATCATGATTAAAGTTGTAAGTGCTGTCAAGCATCAATATTAATGATGGAAGATGATCCAAAGACTCTATTGCAACTTTGGAAGTAATGTTATTTGATTTCTTTGACCTTATTTTCTGTAACATTAGCTTTAGGTTCCAGATTTAATCCAAGAGATCATTCCATCTAAAAATGGCAACTACAGGAACTAAGTATGTGCCACTGAATGGATTAGAGTATGCTCATGACAGAAGTACAGTTAAGAAAACATCAAGGAGAAATATGAACAATTTGACATTATACAACAAATAATAAAGCCCCAGAAAAAAATAGACAGTAAACAAACAGGCAGTACATAAAGGGAACCCAAAAGCCTGCTAGGCTTTCAAACACAAAACCCCCCCAGTAACAATCCCACCACCAAAGCATTAGTAAAAGCTACAATGAGTTAAAGCCAGAACAAAGTAGGATAGTAAAGCAACTGAAAGAGTGGAAGCTGAATAGTGGAAACACACAGGAAGATTTTGAAGTAATGCACAATGCAGTACACTTTGATGCAGAGAGACCTTATAACACAGGCTACATCTGTTGTCACCAGGATGCCCTAAATGACCTCCACCCTATAGCTGAAACAGCAATTTATAACAAAGTGCCTACTTCCAGTTCCTGACATGAGGATGGCAGGCTTTTCCTCCCTTGCTCTCTCTCTCATTTCCTCATCCTCTTCTCGCCTACCTGCAACTATTTCCTGCATCTCTCAGCTCAGGGATTTAGATCCATTTGGTCCCACAGCTCTACTTGCCTACTGCAGGAACAACACTAAAGTCTCTCCTGTTGTGATTCTGCAAGCTGCCCTACAGCAGATCTATCCCCCAGGCCATTCTTCCTACATGCTGACAAACAGAAAGAAAACCAATTCTCTTACTATCAGGGTCCATGTGCGAACTGACTCCTATCTGTTACATCTGGATCTCAGCAGCTGAATCATCCAGTCCAGTGTAAAAACCTCCACATTCAACAGCAGTTTTATCCTGAAGCACAGAACTACAGAAAGACATCTTTCTATTCAGTAAATTCCCTGTGCTAAAGCAAAACCAAAATTTCCCCCTTTCTTCAAGCCCATCAGTTTGTCAAAGCGCTTCCATAATCTTTTCATCGAGCAGATCCATTAATTTTTAACACAGTTAACACATGGCACTGAACAGAGTTGCGGGCTGAGGCAAACCCTGCTGATTGCCACTACTACTTGTCTGAACATGAAAGCACGCACATAAACCACAACTGTTACGGTTTTGTGTCATGTTAACAATCTTGTTTCAGCTAAGAACAGTACTAAAAGACCCCTGGTTTAAAGTTGAGCCATCCTTGGATAGATCAAGTAAGAATCTGGTTTTCCTTCTACATGCTTGATTAAGTCTTCTCTGGTGCAAACTGAGGATGGATGGGCATTACTGGATAATGACAGATGATATGAAAAAAGCCTACCTCAATATTACTGAGTGTTCTTGACTCCAGAAGTCAGAACACACCTTTTATAGCTTTCTAATTCTACACGGAGAACTGGGTAGTAGAACACACAGTAGCAGATATGATTCTGCCTTGTAATTTTTATGTTCTTTTTATCAGATCACACATGCAGAACACCACCACCCACTAAGCACAGTATGAACACAATGGCAGCTACTGAGGTTATTTGCTGGTTGAATAAAGACAAATGTCAACACTTGTCTCTCTAGTCTCTGTTATGACACAAAGAAGATTTCAATATGGACTCTCATCTTCAAGACCTCATGCAGACACATCCAGGTTTAAGACAGAATATTCAGCAAGTCCTTCAGGACTGGCCACACAAGTAACAATTGCTGCAGATAACATATTACTGAAACACTGCTGTACCTCTTAAGAATGTCTGCATTTCCAAGTATGTAACAATACTATGATTTTTTTCCAGTAACATGTGGCCCTGTTCGCTGGCTTCAGGGGGGTATGATATTGAAGGGGGTGCAGAACTCAGCCTGCAGTCTCAAAGTCATATTGAAATCTCCATGGGACATCTCACCCAGAAGTGAAATTGGAGAGTGTACCTCAATGCCCTATGTTGCCACTTACCTACTTCCTGATCCAGGTTGCAGACTGTGCAAAGCCTAAATGAAAGCCATACAAGGGATTTCCCCTGCTTAGCAGCAGCAGCACCAACACTGTCACTGCACAATTAGGTCAACCACAAGTTACGAAGGCTTTCTTGCAGGGGGACTGGGATGGCTGATTGCAAGAATGTTGCCCATAATCATCACGAGGGAAAGACAGGAGTAGCTCATCAGTAAAGAATGTGAGCTTCTTGTTTAACACAAAAGAGATCTTGTTGCTTTAATCTCAGTAGGCTGTAAGTAATTAGGAAAACACTGAACTCTGAGTTTAGAGGAGTCATATCTGCACTAGTGCAGTTTGATATCACATATATGTACACATTACTCATACAGAATGCCAATGATGGGGAGCCAGATAAACCTCACCTGGTTTAAATGCTTATCAGCACTTTCAGAAATGAAAATTTAATTCAACTACTCTAAGTAGCATACTCATTTGGATTACTACTACCACCAACTTTGAACGAGATTAGAATCAGACCTAAGTATTCAAAAGACATATATCCTACCCAGACTTACAAAATCAGTCACCAAAGCCCAAGCCATCCCTCCCTTCAAGTCCAATGGGCATAAGGCTTGTCAGACTGTAGCTGTCTGTTGTGACCTTCTGTTTTTACAGCACTGCTTGTAGGTTACTGTCACATTCAATAATGAAAGGAACAGCATATCCAAAAGCATTTTTAAAGAAGTAACTCTTTATTTAACCCCTACATGTTAATGTGAGTAATCTGAACCTTACAATGGTTTTAGAGATGCAGAGTTCTGAATTTCGAATTCCTTTCAGTTCTTCCTAAGAGGTTGGTAATTATTTTCTGATTTCTTTCATCACTTGTTCCACTGCCAAAAAAACTTTCTTTTCATGGACTAAAATTGCTTTGCTGTATTTTGACTGGTCTATCACAATGCAGTTGTAAAAAAAGTAATATTAAAACCTTCGTGATGTTAAAAAATGTTCTTATAATGATCCCAAAGTTACAACATAATTATTTCACTAAAAGTACTTAAAACTTCTAGCAAGAGAAATAAATGCTGCTTTAATTATTTGCAGTAGCAGCAAAAAGGTAGACCATCACAAAAGAAGTGGACGCTTTTTCATACACTTGGAAGGCGACTGGTGGAACAAACAGGAAAAAGATGGCAGTGATCGACAGAGATTAACAAAGACAACACAGGATTAGTTTAAGAGTTTCCACACAGGTGTTCTGCTAATATTTTACTCATTTTGCTCACTGAACAAAAAACATGTACATAGAGAAAGGTATTAAAAACCAGTGAGCAGCTGAAGCACAAGACAGAATGGGGGGACTTCTGTGCATTGCAGTTAAGACACTTAATTCAAATATAATACTTAGCATATTTGAGCCTACATCCATCCTTTCATTTTTTTTTTAATCAACAGAAACAAATGACCACTCATATATTAACCAGAGCATAGGGAATGTGGGAACAGATCAGGCTCCGAGGCACTCCTCTCCCACCTCCTGTAACTGCCTTGCAGAAACTGAAGGCGAGGCCAGGAACTGCTGAGGTGAGGAACCACATTCTGCAGCTTCAGCCCTCCTCCTCCTTCAAAATGAGGATGTACAGCAGATTAATGTTGGCTCGGCTCATTTAGGTCACAGAATCCCAAAACAGTTTAATTTGACAAGAACCTCTGGAGGTTCTAGATCAATACCCTCTTCAAAGCAAGGCTAACTTCCATCTTAGATGAGGTTGCTCAGGGCCTTGAGCATCTGAGTTTTGAGAATCTCCAAGAACCAGGACTCCACAGACTCTCTGGGAAATGTTTAATGCTTCTTCCCATAAATAACATTTTTTTTAATGCCATATGGAAAATTTTCCAGCTGCAACTTGTCACTGCTGCAGTCTTATCCTTCTGCAGAGAATCTCAGAGAAGAGTCTGTCTCTTCCTTTTCTGTCAGATGCAAGACAGAATTCAAATTCTCCTTACTCTTTTCTTCTGCAGGCTGAACAAGCCCTGTTGTCTCAGCACCTCCATATACCTCTTCAGTGCATTCTGCTAGACTCTGCTGCGCCTACTCTAGTTTGTCATTATCTTGTTCCACAGAACTCAGACCTGAACCTACTTTTGGACAGTGGACATCAATGTGGCCAGTGGACACTGATGTGGCTTTATGGCAGCCCAATAAAGGGGAGTAATCATTTCCCCTGATCTGCTGGCTATGCTCTTGCTAGTGCAACTCAGTCTGTGGTTAGTGCTTCATCACTGTAAGGGCATGTTGCTGACTCACACAGCTCTGCATGTGACTCCCAGTTCTCACCTAATAGTTATTTTCAGTCTCCTTCCTAGTCTTAGGCTGCTTGCTCATGTTTTCCAACAGGTTGATTAACTGCAGTGATTCTTACTGCACAAAGTATGCAAAGAGAACAAAATCCATTCCTTGACATGCTAGCCAATAACAAAAATTAAGACTCACAAAAGACGTGTCTCACTAGATCTATCAGCAGAGATACGGAACATGGAGTATTATTAGATACACTTTGCGAAACTGCAGCATTTCTGATTATAGAATCTCAGAGTCATAGACTGGCTTCAGCTGGGAGGGGCCTTAAAGATCATCTAGTGCCAACTCCCCTGCCATGGGCAGGGACTCCTTCCACTAGACCAGGTTGCTCTAAGCCCCACCAGCCGGGCCTTTAACACTGCCAGGAATGGAACAGCCACAGCTTCTCTGGGCAATCTGTGCCAGTGCCTCACCACACCCACAGGGAAGAATTTTTTCCTAATATCTAATGTAAATCTCCCCTCTGTCAATTTAAAGCCATTCCCCCTTGTCCTGTCACTACATGTCCCTGCAAAGAGTCCCTCTCCAGATTTCTTATAGGTCCCCTTTAGGTACTAGAAGGCTGCTATAAGGTCTCCCCTGAGCCTTCTCCAGGCTGAATAAGCCCAGCTCTCTCAGCCTGCTTCCATAGCAGACATTCTTCAAGCCTCTGATCATCTTCATGGCTTCCTCTGGACTTGCTCGAGCAGGTCCATGTCTCTCTTATGTTGAGGACACCAGAACTGTACACAGTACTCCAAATGGGGTCTCATGACAGCAGAATAGAGGGGTAGAATCATTCCTTCAACCTGCTGGTCATGTTCCTTTTGACGCAGCCCAGTATACAGTTGGCTTTCTGGGCTGTGAGCACACACCGCTGGCTCATTTTGAGCTTTTCATCAACCACTTGATCCCCGGCTGATCACAACTGATCCCAGGCTAATCACAGCTAACCTAGCTACCTACATGTACCCTCCTACATTTGAGAACTAAATGCAATGTGTACTCATTTAGGCTGCCTTATGAATTTGAGGTAGTTAAGCAAGCACTTCTCTTGAGGTTTAACCTGTCTGCTGTTAATTCATGCCACAACATAAAAGTACTGTAACTTTTACAAAAGCTTTTTTGGCAATGGTGTTTCCTATACCAGAGGCAAGATAAAATAGGATCAAGCCAGGGAGTGGGAACTGAAAAGAATCTGAGTTTCTCCGTTTTTTTTTTTCCCATGTACAAGTAACTGTGAAGGTCTGTGCACTAATGTTTGATTTTCCTTTCAAACTTATGCTAAAAATTATTGTGAAGTACCTCTCTCTCAAAACACCACTAAGGTAAGACTGCCTGCGGGTTCTTCAAAGACTCAGAGGAAACTTCCACTTCACGTAAATGCCTGCTACCCTCTCCTATTTCAGACCTTTATTTTTACCACCTGCCAAAAAAGCAAATAAAAGTTTCTGAACTAATGTAACACAGATTTTCAGAAAGGGGAAAATTAACATACTGGACTTTATTATCCCTATTTCTTTTCCACAATCCTTTCTTTAATGACTAAAAAAGACTCTCTGATGTCTGCAAAGCCCATCTGACCTAGAATGCTGCTGCTATTGCTAAACTGCTTTTCATCCTCTCCTTTTTGGCACTCTCTTGAACCTACTAGTTCCTTGCTTTTATAAAAGCCTTGTTTGGCTGCTCTGACAACTCTACACCACAGCCAGTAACCAGCCTTCCTTATTCAAAGGGATCAGATGTTGCAAAAGCAACATAAAGAGCAAAATGCTCTTTGACAGGAAAAGGATCGTGTGTCAAAGTAGATCCTTCCTTGATTAACCAGAGAACCTTGCCACTTGGCTTAGAGAAGGATTGATTTTAAAAAGTGAATCAGTAGTGTGAGTTGTTCATTTCCTTTCCTATACAATGAAGCATGATGAGGAGACTTTCACAACAATTCCTGGTGTTCACTATCTGAGATTAACAGCAAGCTAGAATGACTCACAAGGTGCTGTCCTGGCTCTAGTAGGTCCTCTAATTAGGTGTGGGGAGAGGGGCAGTGTGCCTAAACCCAGAAGTTCAAAAAGCAGACAATGTAGATTAGAGGAGCAGGATACCATGGGAATATATTTAAGAGCACATAATAGATAGCTTCAGATCTGCACTTCATAAATCACCATGTGCAAGATGGGTAACATGCCGTGATCAATAATGGGGCTCTTTGGAGGCGTTGTGGGAAAGGAAAATCTAGATCTAAAACCAGTCACTGCCCAATATAACGAACCTGGTGAAGAAATAAACCACTCTCCATATTTAGCTAGGAATTACTAGTCTTTGATAGATTTTGGCAATCAGCACCCTTTACAGAGGCAACCAGCTTCTATTCAAGCACACTGCAGAATCTAAACAAATGGACTGTGAAGGTGAGTTTCATGAGCCACCTTAGAGAACACACTCTATAAAACTGCCTGAAAAGCGTATGTGGTGTAACGATTAAAACCAGGAATGATTAGTGCACCTATGCAATAAAACAATGTTTTATTAGGTGATTTTTAAGACCGCAGATAAAAGGCCATTTGATCAATTTTTCGTTTTAAACTTCACCATCTTTATCCTCTGTGCACTCTGTTCTACCAGTGCATTCTCCTCCTTAAGTTTGTCTGTTAACAGTTTCATAAAATCTCTACTAGTTTTGTATTTCTAGCATAATCCAGAGAAGAAAAACATAAAACACTTTTGTGTTGTAATTATGCTTTCCTTCCCCAGAGACTAGCTGCCAGCAAACTCAGCAGAGACAAAAAAACCCCTAACCCAAAACTAAACACACACACACAGACATACAAGCACACACACACTTTTGTGCGATTTAAGAACTCTTTCCATAGTACAGAGACACTATTCCACTCACAGCTGCATATTTATGTTTGATTAAAAGTGATTTAAAAGTCAGGAAGTGCGGAAAAGAATCAGGTCAATCTGTAATAAGCTATCTATTACTGAAAACAGTAGGTATTACATAAAAATAAAAGCTTTTAACAGTTGCTTTCTATTTATGGGGACAAAGCATACTTGCCTTGAGCATATGGCACTTCTACTGAGAACTGCTACACAGATAAGAAAATATAGTCTTAGTACCTTTCTAACAATGCAGACTTAGGCGTTAATGGCAACATTAGGCAGTAATGGCAATAAATACTGGTTTTGCTTAATATATAAAAGCTAAGAGTGAACTCCAGGCTGAAGTGGTGATTAATAAAACGGGATTTCATCATTCTTGCATATTTTTTTCTTATCCATTCTTGCAGCACCTCAGTCCATTCAGATCTGTGATGCTGCCATTCAGCTCCCCCATGCACCATTTTCCCTTCATCACCTATCCCTGTGTAGGATAGTATCTGTCATATCATCTGAAGTCAGAGAGAGCCCTGAGAAAATTAAATGTTTCATGCACAAACCACCTGTCTAAGTTACCAGTAGCACCACACAAAATAACTCCATTTAACTGGACATGCTTCAGCCAAACCACCAATGACATAAATACTCTCACAGAAGTTTTTCAGCAGCTAACTCCAAAGTTAGATATGAGAACATTTTCATTAACCTCTGTGCTATAAAGACACAAAGGTCTACTCTGACCTCTTTTGATGTATATTAACTGACTCCTCTTGGACCTCCTGACCAATGGACCTGCTTCCCTCTCCAAAGTTCCAACAACAGGCTTTACAATACACTTAGGCTGGTGGTTTACTTTGGCAATTATGTTTCCAAAAATACTTTAACCCAAAAGACCATGCTTCTTTTCTGAGTTTAGCTATACATTTTACTGAACATTCACATTCAGTTACTCTGCCATCATATTTCTCACAGCTGTAAGATATCCAATGATGCCAATAAAAGTATATACCTGGACTGACACTGTTTGGGAATACCTGAACACTTCGCATCATTAAGACATTCTGCCTTCTGAAACTGCCTAGTGAAGAAAGAATTTTTCTTGCAGACAGCGAAACTGAGGACCAGAGTACCCCCGAAGACCTTGTGTGGACAGGCACCCTTCACAGGGGCATCATACCATTTTCAAAGGACATTTCCTATGCGCTCTGAAGACCAGACTTCCCTGGTGGGATGAAGGCAAATCAAGAGCAATGAGGCCAGGACAGTGCATGCCAAGCACAATTACCACCTAAAACACTGCCAGGCACTGTGGGTTATGCTAGAAACAAAGCAGCAAAACCACAGTGAAGAATCCCATGAAGGCAACTGGTTGTTTGGAAGGATGGTAAGAGACAGACTTCTGCTAACAGACCTAGCCAAGAAGTCACTGCATAGGGCAAGAATCAACTGCAGGGTTATCAAGAGCTCCACTGCAGGCTCTGGCCATGAGGTTATCTTTTTCAGCAGAGAGCACTGAAGCTCTCCCTGGGAGCCTGATAAGGAGGGGACTATTCAACAGGTACAGAACAAAGTGCTCACAGGAGAGATCTGCTGGCATGCCACCACTCCTCTGACAGCAGATGAACTAGATCAGATTATTTGAGATATAAGCAGAGATGGAATACTTAAGTCAGAGCTGGATTTGGCCTGCTCTTTCCTAGTCCTCTTGTGAAGTCAATTATCTCATCAATCGTGCTTTGCCCTGGGGCTCTCTTTCCCTATTAACTTGAAGAAATGCAAACATGCAAGAGTGGTAACTGGATGTTATGCTCTGTACTGATTTTCAGATAGTAAAATGTTAGAGTGTCATCTCTGATGCTATGGTGAACAGTAGCCTGACGCAAGAAATGGGTCACCATCTGAACACCCACTTGGAATAAATTTTTCCCTTCCATATTTTGCACTTTAGGCAAAAGATCCTGCTTACACTTCAGTAGCTGGGTTTTACCACTGACTTCGATGGGAGCAGGATTGGATCGCTCACTGATTGAAATGCAAAGCTGCAGGTATCTCCTGCATGGGATGAATCCCCACAGGGAAAATTTGTCTGCATTTTTATTCATGTGAAGCATTTTAAGGCTTTCATTTACACAGTTCATTCAATAATAACGTGCATGCTGTACAATGGGGTACCTGATTAAGCATGCTTAAGTGCTTTGTTGGATTAGGGCCATTTCTAGAATTTGAAGGTTCAGTATGATCATACCCTCAAAACAGACAAGGTAGTTTGGGGAATTTTTCACCTGAGTTAATGGGCTTAATTAGCATCAGCATAAAAGGTCATTTTTCCTATGGGAAGTTTGGAAATGTCTTTGAGTTTCTCTCTTTTTAGCCTCAGTTCCTACAGAAATTAGATTGAGAAGGTCACCCTGTTGTAGGTTTATAAGTCTATGAAACCCTCCAGTAACTTTTAAACTGGCTGACAACTTCTCCTGAATTAGTCAGGAAGGATACAGTCTACAGTTCAGTTCCAAAAGTTTCAAAAAGAGGAAGAAGGACAGAACAAGGAGACTTTCTTCATATATGTGCTGACATAAAAGCTCATTCTCTATTATCTTCCAGGGATACCTGATGGAAGGATTCTGTGAATGATAGCAAAGTTTCAAGAGAGTGGTGGGGTTTATGTACCAGAGAATTGAGTTATTAAAGCAGAAGTCTAAAAGAATGCTTAGGGAATTACTTGATGGGGTCAGGGGAATGTAGGAAGAAGAAAACAAAGAAGGGGAAAAAAAAAAAAAAAGGAAAAATTCCCAGAGTCTAACATCCATTTGGGTTCTGAAAAGCAGATGCTGAAGTTTCCAGGAATTCCTCCCCCATCTATTTTTTTCATTTTTAGTCTATTATTATCCCTTTCCTATTCTCTTTCTTTCCCCTTATAATCCCTAAAAAGGAAAAAAAAAAAAAGGGGCAAGGATTGTGTACAAAAAAAGTTTTAGCAGGTGTGACTGGCCACTGTTCCACTTTGCACAGCACGATTTGTACAGTAATGCTCAAACATTAAACATTATTTTCATTCTCCCGACTGCTCAGAACTTCAGCATGAGATCTCTTCTCACCTTAGAGTGGCCCTATGAAACCTGCACAGAATCAAGCTGCGATTTGTTATAACTCTTCACATTACTGCAACTAAATTTAAAGACTTTCGTCTCCATTTCTTTCAGCCTGCTCATTTTCTCACAGGCACTAATTTAACTCCGTGGAAAAGCCACAAGAGGTTTCCCTGTGTGAGGATTTTTTTTTTTTTGTGTAAAAAATTGCAATCGATACATTGCCAAAGCCTTGCTATTATGAACGGTGGCACGTATTTTATGTACCCTGAAAGTGAAGGAAAGCTTTCTTAGTACCTTAGTACAAACTGTATCCTTTGTAAGAGCAGACTGAAGACAAATGATTTTATTTGAGGAACATCTGAAATGCATTGATTAGCTTGACAAACACAGGACAGGAAAGCTGCCAGGTATAGAGGAAGCTGGGCATGTCCACGAGGGAGTGGAGCAAACAGACAAATTACAGTATATGCATGCTTTTTTTTTAATGTGTTCATTTGGAAAACTTAGACATTTAAGCCTCTAAATTTCTTTAAGTGACTGGTCAGTTAATCAGCATATTGTTCTCACTTTTTTCAAGAAGGAAAGGGTTTTAAAAGTTAATATAATTTAAAGTTATAAATAACCAATAAAATGCTTACATATGCTGTGTTTAATTGAAACAAGATTTATCGGGGTTGGGGGGGATTCGTCTTTTTGGAGAGAAAGCAGGATACCTGGTAAAAAAGAATTGTGTCACTTCTAAGCTAACATGTCCAAGAGACTGGTAGTACCCAAACAGGATTTCAGAATAAAACCAAAATATCAGTGCATTCATGCAATAGTCCTCAAAGTCATATTTACTTCCAGCAAAACTAGGAAGTGATACAAGCTCAGCCTTCTACAGCCCTTAGCAGCCCACTGTATGGCTTTCTGTAGAATAAATCAAGTATAAGGGTCTGTTTAGCTTCCAAATTGCTTTATCTCTTACAAGAAGAAGTAAAGAAAATTATCATCTTGACCTTAATGCTGGAGATCAGCTTTTATTACAGTGTTTATAATTCTATAATTCTTCATAATTCTTATAATTTATGAAGCATAAGAATTCTTAAATTCTTACATTCATGTCTTGACTGTTTCACTTATACCTACACCTTAAAGAGTTGTGCATGTTTTTGCTTAAAGAAAAAATACTGAAAATATTTCTCCATTATTTTTCCTGTTTTTACAAATGAAAAAGGATTTTCCCCTTCAGTTTTTAACTTCTCAAAGGAAAAAACTGACAAACAATCATGGGAGAGACAAGAAGTAAAATGGTAACCTACGTGTTGCAAAAATCAGGTATCCATGATAATTTTCATTACATGATTTACTGAAAAAAATTCTTGTTTTGTTTGCTCTAATATGTAAGCAGATACTTCACTACCAGTCCTTCACTGCTCACGGGAGGTTGCCATCCATTTAGCAACTTTACTTTCACCTTTCAACCACAATAGTGTTGAAAGAAAAAAAAAAAAGTTGTCTGTCTTAGTCCTCCTTTCTCATTCTTTTCTTGGTCTTCTTTTGTTTTAGGTCTTTGTCCTCCATTACACCCCACCTTTGCTTATGGTACAGTAGGTTGGAAAGTAATTCTTTCATTCATGCCAGGAACCAATTATGGAATCCACAAAAGGAGCTGACAAAAGAGACTCTGTCTCTGCTCTCAGCCTTTTGCTCCCTCAGGCCCTAAAACCCAGAAGTGAATGTGCATGGCCAGAATTCTCAATTTCTTAGAAGAAAGCAGGCAGGCATTCTAGTCAGTGTTTACTGGCTTAGAAGTGGTAATAGGAAAAGCTGAGTACAAGCATCTCTGAGGATGGACAAGCACTTTGGTATGGGTGTTATCACCTACCTGGAACAGAGAATAGAAAAACTTTCAACAGTTTGCTTTATGTAGCTCCCTGTGCATTGCCTGCATTTGAACCAGTAGGATCTTGCACTACAAATTTCAATGCCATTTCAAATGCCAACCTTTCAGTCTGATCTGGCCAACACATAATGTGTAGCTCAAGCATAACTCCAATGCCTACCCAGGATTAAAGTTCTCACACACACACTCACACCACATGCATGCATTTGGATGGACACAGACGTTTAGTTCAGCCTGGTACTGATAAAACTTAACTGTCTCTATTTATATGGGTGTGAGAGTTTCTTCATGTTCCACTGTTCAAGTACAACAGAGTATATTTAAGATGACAGTTACTGAAGGTATAGCTCATATACACTCAGCTATCGAAGATACAGCTCACATAGTTAAACTACTCTTATTTTAATTAAGGAAGAGGAAAACAGGGAATTTGGTTACACTTAGAATAAACTTTCACAGTTTATCCACAAACCACTTGCAGAGCTGGCTGCAAGGGAATTGTAAGAGAAATGCCTTTAAATTTAGTCCGGATGGGAAATGCAAAGCTAAGATTTATTCCACATTCTATGAAATAGGTAAATAACCATTTAAAACCCTAAATAACAGGAAATGAGGCTAGAAAGACTATTTAATTTACTGGAGTCTAGTTCCATATAATGTAACCAGGAAATAATTTGTTATAGTCAGAGGAACTCTGCTCCCTTATAATAGGACTGATTTCTTGTTCAGAGTCTGCAGAATCACAGGTATTATTTCCTATACAGGACACAGCAGAGTGAACACATGAGTGAATACAAAATGCCCACTTTTCAACTGGTGTTACCTTTGCCCAGGACTGAGTCTCTTGCTTCAGAACTTTCTCAAGGCATGAGAAAATGAATCACATTTGTTGACTGAAACTTATAATTTTCTTATTAGAACAGGGAAAAAAAAAAAAAACAAAACCCAAAACCAACAAACCAAACCCAACACACTTTCATGTTCAAGGAACATTCAAGGGATATAAAGGACTCAGTAGTTGATACCTATTCAGTATGTTATTAACTTCTAAAGTAGTTCATTCTTGCTAATGGGCTTGGTCCTTTCAACAGTCATTTACCACCTGAAGTCAGAGCATTACAGAAGAATATGCAATAACCAAGGAATAAAGAGCTGATTATTGCATAGAAAAATAGAGGATCAACTTCCCCCTTCTCCACTTCAGCAAAAATCAGCAGAGTTTATTATGTGTAAGCTCTTCTGGATAAACAAAGATTTAACTATGTCACATTGTGTTCTCTCAGCTTCTTATGAATTTTAACAGTGGACTTCTCTAGCCATAGAGAAGGTGCAATACAGAAGCTTATCTGTGTACTGTATATGAGATACCTGAATGAGAAATGTGTAAACAGTTACAGCAAGTTTGTCTCACTGTCCTTGAGGGGGGAGCTCATAGTTCAGCAGTGACATTAGAAAACAACATGGCTGTAATTTTCAAGGGATGGAATAAGTTACATTCTGTCTTCTAAAATAACATGTATTTTAGTATGGAAAGTTAAATGATGCCTACTGCATGTACTAAATATATATTGAGAGTCACGGTAGTGACTGAAAGCCAAGTACGAAGACAGAACTGGTGTCTTATATACACACACACGGCCCAGCTCTCACAAAGAGGTACTTTTATACTGGGATGGAACAATAAAGAGGGCTTAAAATGGCTGTAAACTTAAATGATGTGTGTATGAGAATCACAACCACAGAATTTACTTTATAAATGCAGAATACAGGGGCAGATGATGGGCATTGCTAGATTGCATGGCCATACGTTTAAATCATCGTAGGTCTTTGCAATTCAGCATATAATTTGGACTGGATGACTTCTATACCAATAACTCTCCCCTGGCACTTATTTGAGCACTGCGGATGCCACGGACACCTTTAAATAATTCCAGTTAAAAACGAACAAAAAAAGAAAAATATTTATTTTTTCCGTTCATATATTCAGAATATTTTCTCCATATTTTACCTGCCCAGAAAAGTTTCAGTTCTGGACCAATTTTCTAAAGATAAAAATGGAATGAGTTCAAAGTTTAATATTCTACAGCCTTGTCGCTTGAAATAAAAAAAAAATCCAGCTGCTCAGTAAGAAAGACAATATTCATTTCAATCCTCAAAGACTTCAATCTTAAGGGAAAAAGAAAAGCACTGCATGTAGAAAAGACATTTAAGGATGTTTGGAGAGTCTCTGAATTCTAGATTTTAGCCTGTGAATGACTGAAGTGCTGGTAATGAAGTCACTTCTCTGTGAAAGAGGACAGATACTAACACAATCTGCTCATGCTTTTAAAATGCTAAAACTCAAGCTGACAAATCTTTCTAGCAGAACATGTCTTCCTATATTGGCACTAAACCTAACCTACTCCTATGCACTTTTTTTAAGCACAGACACCAGCCATATGTGCTAATTTCCACACCTTGGACACAGCTGCCATAAATACACTGGCAATATCTAGGCAACGTAATAACCAACCCAACACAGCACCACCATTTGCAAAAATGCCTACAGCAAAAGTTTGCGATTACGTCTGGAAGATGCCAACACTGTGGCATCACCTCCAAATACAATTTTATCTTCATTTTCCTATTTTCAATGAAACTGATTAAAAAAAAATCTAGAATAAAAGCATTTATTTTTTCATTTTGGTTGCTGAACAAAACGACTTAGTAAATGCTGCTTAATTTCATGGCATTTAAAGAACTCAAAACCTTTGCGTAACTGCGGCATCTATTAGCTTACAACTGTACCATTACTCTTCCTTGCTACCTATTGCAGATGTGTGACAACATCGGCTCCCTCTGGTGGTCAACATAAAAAAACACTTACACTGCCATTCAGTAAAATCTGGGCACCAGGAAACTGAATCTGTTGCTAATTCATTAGATCTCGCAGGAGTTGAGCTCATTCATCACGTATCAGAACGGGCTTAATAATAAATTATACATCTGTCCTTATTTCCTATGAGCACTGAATGTCACTGCCACTGGAGTCATAATACTGGAATTTGTTTTGATTTATAAACTATCTATGCATTTACTTGTCCTGAAAGGGCTCAATAGTATTTTCCAGTTTGGGGTTTGCTTTGGGTTTTTTTGTTTTATTTTTTTTTATTTGTTTTTCACCCAGATACCTTGCCATGAAGGACAGCAATGCTGTCTGGCAGTAAAGATAAATCCTGAATATATTAAATGTGTTTCTTACTAACTTTGGTAACAGCATTTTTATGAAAAATTGTAGTATAGTAGTCAATTTTTTACCAACTTCTCCATGTCATTTTCATTACACTTCTAGTGTGCCCATGATAAAACTAAAAGGAGTAAAACCAGTGTCCTTTCACATTAACGCTAACATAAGACTCCACCAAACTGACCTAAACTGACATTATCTTCCTCACATTGGAAATGACAGAAGAACTCTCATTCTCTTCCAGAAGCTGAATCAAGCTGCCATTAGAAATCCTGAGTCAAAGCTTGGAACAAGTGAGGGTTCCCCAACTGCACCTCAGCATTGAGTGGATGCTCATGAACTAAACTTCCAGCAAGATCACATTCCCATAATCACACTTTGTCTAACCACACACACCATTAATGAATTTACAGTTGTGAAACAGAGTATCTATGCAATTCCATTAAACAGATTTGGATTTAACGAGTGTCACTGAAAAGTCTTTCCCACACTGTATATAATATTGGGAGGTTTTTAACATACTAATATTCGAAGTATAATTTCTTTTCTCCTTTCTTTCTTGTTTTAAAGTTCTGTTCAACACTATATATACCTGGCACTTATGAACTTATGAAACAGATGATACAAACTGGCATAAGCAAGGATTTTCTGTTTTTAGTTCAGAAAGGGAGAGCTGGCTAGCTTAAACTGGTCAGGAAAATATCTTACACAGGAATTTTACAGAAAATAATAATCCCCACAAACATATTTTTTAGAGGCAACTTTTGCATTTTAATTAGAAAAAAAACAAAAAAGAAAAAAAAAAAACCCAAACAAAAAAACAAACCACCCCCCCCAAAAAAACCAACAAAAACCAAAACCAAACCCAAAAAAAACCCAACAAAAGAAACAAAAAACCCCAAAACTAAGTTAAAGACAAGTAAGAAACTTTTTGAGTTTTCACCAAGAGTATTTAGGACTTTGAGCAGACCACCTGAAAAGTGAGCTTTTCACAACAAACTTGTCTGCGCTGTGGAGAGGGATCATAGCTGTATTCCTTCAAGGCAAGGAAACTTCCATCAAAAATCTCATTTTGTTGAAAACTTGAACCTCCTTTAAGCTAAACTGGTGTCAATACAAAGAACTGTTTTTACAATACACTATACTTCTACATTGTACACAATGTAAGAAGCTTTGTTTCACCACTTCATTATGCCATTTTTATACTAGTCTGAACTCTACAGGGCACGTAACTCTATGGAGTTACAAATAGAATGTAAATAGAGTAATAAGAATGGGTAAATTAGGTTCTTAATCTTCACATTGTGAACACTTACTAAGTTTTTTTTTAAAGAGAAGACTTACAATTAAACCATTGTCCTGTCTTAAGAAGCTATTACAAAGTACCTGGCAATGCAGAGAGTTCAATTCTGCTCCACTTTTATTAGAAGACCCTTAGGGTATTAAGTATACTTTCTGAAGCATCACTTATTAACTAACATGTTATATTTGTATTAAAAACTGTCAAAACCCTTTTTAGTCATGTTCCACATTATCTGTAGGAATGCTTTGCTTTCTCATTCCCCATTTTGCCTACCTGGAAAGGATTCAAGATGAACATGATTATTTGCTTGAGGGTAAAACAATAATTTTTCATCATTTAAATTAGAGTTATGTATTGCAACTCACTCATTTAAATAACATAAATGTCTTAAATCACCGTACATGTGAGGTCAGAATATTTCTGGGTGTGTGCACCACTGCAACTCATAAAACCTATGTTTATAGTTCAGAATGATTAAAAATACATGTCTTACAGGCCGTTCACTTAAAGACCTTTCTTCAGCGCAAAGAAGTTTTTGGTAAGTACAATCATATAGTTGATATTTTAATTATAACTCACTGAATATTCCTAGTACAACAGTAAAAAGGAGACTTGCGGAACAAGATATATCTTGAGCAAACAGTGTTTGCATCTTTTGGTACAGAAATAGAACACACACCTTGATTTCCACAGGATGTCTCCATCATCAGATAAAATTACTCATAGTAAGCATCAGGATGAAAGCAGAAGTAAAGCCTATGAATCAGTGCATTTGGTACTGGTTCTTAGTATTCTTTTTAGGCCCCTTATAGATCCAACAGATCTGTTTCTTTTTTCTTGGAGCTTGACTAATAGCCAAGATATAGAAAGAATCTTGCACTTCAACTTGACTAAGCCATGCCTAGTTCTTGTTTTGTTCCAAAGAAACAAAACTCACTGAGTGAACGAAAACCAGAATATGTTAGAGAATGTAAAACGTAATACCTAGGCTAATAGAAAAAAAAAATGAAAAATGCTTTTAGGAAGTTTTCATTAAATCTTTAAACAGCATTGAAAGTAAGACACTCCATTCCAAAACACATTCTTTGCAAAGCCAAATCAAATTAAACACGGCTCAAAATAAAAAGAATCTTTTGAAAAAGAACAGACAAATGTGCAGATAATCTTTCTCAGGATGATATACAGATTTGTGTAACACAGCATTCAGTTCTGGAGAGTACATCTCACAAATGAGTATGAATCACAGCCAAAAATAATCAATAGTAATTAAAAGAGAATGTGCGAGTTTGAAAAGAAAGGACACCAAAATCTCAATCAGAAAAAAAAAAAGGTTCTTTTCCAGCAGGGGAGGAAGGAAGGCAACAGAAGAATCAGGGTAGCAAAGGCAACAGAAGGTTCAGAGGTATGAAGACCATAGGAAGAGGCAAGGTCTGTCAGACGCGCTTGGTATATGAAGGGAATGATGCACAACAGTAAACTGTTGGGGGAAAAGAGTAAAAGGATAAAATTATAAATATTGTGTAGGTGAGACGACAGAATGGCTAACATACTCAGTAACATTCAAGAATCAGACACTCAAAGGATGTGGATACATGCATTAAAATCCAACAGATGCTCTGAGACTAACTCCCTAGGTCCACTCACAAGCTAACTCAATCCCAAAAGCACAACACACCTACTGATATGCAACATGTCTATGAATTCCTCTTTACTTCGCCTGAATTTTTGTCCTCCAGAAGGTACAAGATAGATGATGTAGGAGGCTCAACTTCATTCTTTACCCTCAGATCAGGCTGGATGATCAGATGGAGTGATGATGGCTCTGTAAATCTTCTAAGCCACACTTGCAAGTCTTTTGCTTTAAAGACCATCTCCAAGAGAAAGGGCCAGGTCACTTCACAGATGCCTTCTGAGACAGTGCACTATGAGGGGCCCACAAAATTACCTACACAGCAGCCTGCAGTTCTCAATTAATTGAGAACTCCAGGTAAGAAAATGTAGTTTCCTCTCTATGAGTTTCTCTACCTATTTTTGCTTCCGGTTACACTTAAAGTACAGCCCTTAAAAACTATCTCTAATGACTGTGAAAGAGTAGATATATATCTAAGATGACTGAAGAAATATGACTGAATTGCTTGTGAAATTGTCACAGCTTTTGTCAAGTGGCTTGTATTACGTAATAATATATCAAGGATAGAGTGAAAAACATTATAAAATAGATATGAGGGCAAGGCTCCTTTCTGTTAACCTGCTATTATCCATCAACTAGTAGCAGACATGTCATCTCTTCAAAACAACCGGTAAATGCTTATACCTACTCCTTCATCTTTTTCAGATTTTCTGGTTAAGTGATGATTGATTATTTTGATCTATATTTAAAATCAAAGATATGTTCAAATCATGATTTCACTTCTTCAAAGACAGAGCACATTCTGAAATTTAGAAATCAAACAGTTGTCATACCCTTACCCAGTGTGAACCCTGAATTCACTAGCACTTTACCCTCTGTCAGAGAGAAAAAATTTTAGCTTCAGGAACTTGCTCTATAAGGAGGTGAATTTTTAATTCTTTTTCAAACAGATTTTAATTTCTTAGTGCAATTCTTAATGATAGTTCATAATAAGTGAAATAAAGGACTAATCATGGGTTCATGGGAATATTGCAGTTATTCTAATTATTAATTAGTTGAAAACATTTCAAGGCAGCATGTTTTAGTCGCTTGCCCAGGTTATCTTTAAATACGTGCATTCTTTACCTGAGGTAAGTAGCACAGAGCATACTATTGACACACTTAGTGGGAACTTCACAAACTATGTGACATAATAAAACACCATTCAACAGAGCTGACAATCTCCATTTCTGCATTCCCAAAGTGCAGTTAGTCTTAGAATCACAGGTCATGAGCAATCTGATTAGTAAGACAGGAAAAGAGATAGGATGCCATATCATTTTAGACATGTACAGAACATACAGCCAAGGGTCTACCAGACCTAAAGTTAAGAGGAAAGGTCATGTAATGAGAATAGAACGAATAAAGAGAAAAAACTATAAGGAACATTTGTACTCTTGCTTTGTAGAAAAGACTCTTACAACTAGAGTCAGAAAAGCCCAAGTATCTTACTAAAGGCCCTATTAATGAATTACTTACACTCTCTATATAAGTCTGGAAAACTCCATAAAGAGTGACTATCACCATCCTCTATAAAATCAAAGTTCCTCAACATGGGTTTCCCAGAGCACAGTGGAACAAGTGCGTGTTTGCTGCGATGGAACGAAGGGCGAGGCACAATGCTCCAGACAGTGGTAGACAGTAAGGAACAAGAACATAAACTCCAAACGATTACAGAACTCTAATTTCTGACTTGAAATTTCATTTTGTGAAAGATAAACTGCTGCTGACAGTCACCCACTCAGTGAAGGAAGACTGCAATCCTCATCTGAGAAAGCTGTTTTAAGAGTGATTTTTAGAACAAACATGCCTCTCATCAACAGCTGGCATCAGTAGCTTATCCACTTTACCACCTTGTTCTATGAGAAAACACATTTACTGAGGTTAGTTAGGAAGACTGAAAATTGTTGTTCTTTGAATCCATCGCCAAAGTCCTATTTGCACTGCTTGAGGCATTCTCAGGCAATAAAAAACATCATTGCAAAACTCTGCTCTTATACTGCAAAATCACTACGGTATCTAAGACCTTTCAGAATGGCGTTAGGCAATATAATTAACATCTGTCATACATGCAGCTTTCTTTTATGGGTATCTACACGCATTTCTCTTGTGTAAATCTGTATACGTATCTTCATCTAGGTAGAACACAATGTAATTATAAAGCTCAAGTTGTCCCTCTTCAACACTCACGCTTTAAGTCTAAAGTAAGTATGCACTAAGCACTGTTCTTTTGCTCTCGGAGAATAATAAAAGACCATGCTATGTTTCCATGTACAAGCTTCATCAAATCCTTTCAGCTGGCATACTGTGCTTAAGAGCAAATGATCAGGCCGATAAAATCAGGGCTGCATTGATCAAAGGGTATGTGATCACCAAAGTAGATCAGAAAAGCATTGCAAAATAACAGCAGTAGAAACTCAAATGAAGTATAAATATTAATGTAAGGAAGGCCACAATGGATTTTTAATAAAAAGATATTTTAGGGAAGCTGATGGTATCTAGTAAAAAAAAAAAAAAAAATAAAAATTAAGTATGATATGGTTTCTGTGCTTATGTGAGGAAAAATGAGTTAGGGTTAATCCTCCAGAAGATTCAGGTTTTCTGTTAGTATGATCTTCATAATTTCCTTCTTTTCCCACCAGTAGAACTTGTCAAACTGTATCTCCTCAGCACAGATTTGAAAATAATGCTACAGATTGAGCAGCTGTCCAACACCACCACACCAACATTCATGTAGCAGAGAATACCTGCAGATGAAGTTTGGTAAAGAAAATGTCCTGGAAAAAGTTTTGTCGAATAATAGAGACATTTCTCTATCCCATGGTTAGGAAACACCCTCCTGACCTTCAAAGGAAGCGTGTTCATGAGAAGCCATAACATGCAGAGCTTCGCTGCCTTTACAGGATCTACATGGGTGTGCAGGGCAAGCCCACAGGGAACATGATACACGATCAAAGACTTGGACTGTGTATAAAGATTTAAAGACAATCAATGGATAAGCACAAAAAGTAGCATGAAAACATGCTTTTCACAAATATACAGGATGTGGAAAGGATCACATTTCTTTGTGTAATAACTGTTATGCCACAAGGGGTAAAATCACAGAAGAGGCTACCCGGAGATGGCAAGGAAGATGTACCCATTAGGACAGGAAGGCCTTTAACAACATACACCTCCTGTAAACAGTTTAATTTTCCTAAGGCAAACACCCTGTAGTTTTCAACCTAGACTGACAGACCTATTGACTCTCAAAGGAACTCTTATCTGGAGAGACAGAAAACACGTTAGTCCAGAAAACCAAACCCGGACAACTAATACAAGAGAACAGCTTGTTGCTTCCACCTGCACGAAGTCACAAGGTCTGATGGCTGTTTTTAAATATTTCCATAAAATGGCCATAAATCATCCAAACAAACTGTTCCAAACAAACGTTTTGGTTACTTTGTATTAATTAGTTACACTGCATTGGACATTTTAGAAAACAACAGGCTGGATAAAAAGGGAAAAAAACAGACATGTATGTCTATAGAGCAGAGAGGAAAGTCTGGAAAAGCTACCCCTGACAGTAACCATCAAAGGAGTGGAAATGCAAATATATGTATTTTCAAACATACGTTTAGGTACCAGCTCTGTTGGTGCTGTAACATCTGCTTCTCTGTAACACACTGTTGGATCCACAATGTCTCTGTCAGAAGGAGGGTAAGGTGGGGGTGGGGGGATCACTAACTGGGGTGGACCCCGGGTGATGCTAGCTCTAGGAGGCTTTTGTGGCACCTGCCGTCCATCACCTACAGGGGGATCAATTGACTAGTTACTTCACTGCAAGATAATGAATATTTAATTAGTTTTCCTTGTTTAATTGTTATTTTTATTGAAAATTATTATTTTCAAACACACATTGATTTTCCCTTACCCACATCCAAAATCTCTCTGGATCTAAATCTGTTCTTTTTTACCCCAAAAAATTAAAGGAGAAAGAAAAGCTAAGTCTCTTTGAAAGCAAAAGCAACAGGACCAGAATTGAGCATGGGGCCTACATGCGCATCACAACTAACAGCTAAAATCACAGTTTTGGCAGACATAAAGAAGGAGAAAAAAAGTTCAATTAAAAAAAAAAAAAGAAACAACCTATGTAAGGAAATGTGTAAATGTGATTTATTTTTATCTTCTTAAGTGCCAAACTGCCTGCATTTGTTGACCTCTAGGATTCTTCACATGACTGCTTTCCTGACTCTGAGAGAACGAGGACGATACTTCAGGTCAGTATTTTGAAATATCTTGACAGGTTTTTCTTTCCTTTTTCTGAGTAGGCTTTTTATTATTTTGACATTGTGAAGATGATTAAGTTGTTTTTTGAAAATCAGTGTTTAAGCTATCAAAAGAAATACTCATAACTTTGGCTGAGGGCTTATTTAAATACCATGTGCAACCACTAAATAAATACTTCCAACTTTGCACTATACAATGCTAACCATTTGCAATGTTAAAAAACTGCTGTTAGTTTCTAGTGCACAGACCTAGAGCTACTGGAATTTGGAAACCCCTTAGATGCTGCAATTGCACTGAGGAACCATGACTACCTGCTCATTCTGCTCTCATACACTGACTCAGGCATCTGCTATTGTCACTGCTGAAAACCTCTGGTCTGATCCATTCTGGTCATTCCTATACTCTAAAGCTCATGCTCTTGTGCTGCTCAAAAGTGAAGTAGAACTGAGAGGGAGGAAAAAAAGATTAAAACATTATGATTTTCTACTTGGGAGTCGCTAGCTTCCAGAAATTCAATACATGAATTAATTCTGGCAAATGTGCAGCCTTTTTTTTTACTGCTTTAAGAAAACTGGGCACAATAATTCAGGGTCATAGTAAGTGATTCAGTATTGAATACTGAAGTGAATTTGCCAGTTTGAGAATATTTTTGGTAAGAACTTTTGCTTTGATTCATGTAGCTAACTTGGGAGATGCATAGGTAGCTATAATCCTTTTTCCATCATGCGGCTGCCTATTTCTTGAAGCACATTTTTCCTTCACTACAGTCTTGGTTTTTTTCACAGCTTTTCTCTCTTGCTCTCAGAGCCATCTGTCTTTCTCATTGTTTTCCTGCAAGGACCCTGGAGAGAGGCTGTTTTACCAGCCTTCCCTTACTGTTAACTTTTTTTTCTTGTTAATGAACGCATTCATTCAAGAAAGTAGCAAAAAATGTACAGAAAAAATTCTGAAGGTAGGGCTACTGTGGGAAAATGTCTTTGTTGGCAAAATCATAAGGTTCTATTAAGGTAAATAATACTACAGAATCCTTCATTAGCAGAGTCTAGCCAGCAAGCATTTATGTACACACAACTGAACGGACTAGAAGTGGCTCTGCTCTGCTTTATTTCATCTGTAGCATACTGAGCACAGATACAAAATAAAATGAACACTAAAAGTTGAAGCACTAAATGTCATCACTAAGTGATCAGCAGCAGGGCAAAGCATGAGGAGCATCAGACTGACATCTGCAGTGGTTAAAAGTAAGCCAATTTGCTGAAAACTCCTGTGTTATATGGCACAGCAATAACGCTCCCCTTAGAGGGTTTAAGTAAGAGATGTCAATGAAGTCGAACATGTCACAAGATAATGGACTCCTGCTGCTACACAAATGCTGAGGCATTAAATGCGAGGCATTTACTGAAAATAAATGTTGGAACAAAGCCAAGAGGTTTTTTTCTAAACTGTGAGGCATTTGTAATGTAAGCAATTATGTATGACAGGATGTCATATCTGTATGTCTTAGGCACTTTATGAAACATGAGGTCAAAGGCACAAACTGAAGTGCACTGACTGTGTTACGGCACTTGAAGAATGATTCTTTTAATGTACTGAAAAATGAGTTCCAATATGTGGTGTTATTATCTCATATCTTCACCCATCATAAAATCACTTTGTTTGGTAAAAGCATAATCTTGGGGTCCTCACTTGGGCAAAGCTCCTGCTGATCTGAATAAACTAACAGATAATAACGGAGGCCTGGGAGAACGTTTTTCAGTCCTCCTGGATGAGAGTAAATGTGGTGTCATAGACAGCTGAGTGCTAGAGTTTCTTTTATTGTATCCAACCATGTAAGCACTCCTTTGAGAGCACCAGTTCTCTTCTACTCATTAGCTAAAGAGTCAGTAGAGATTGACTGATCGATTAAAAAAATTAGGACCAAATTCAAAATACAGGCAGTTGATGTCAAACTGCTGGAGGACTCCAGCAAAAGAAAATGTCTTCAGGCTTTAAGAACACTGGGAGATAATGAACACGGTTGACTGTAATACTAACTATTCTAACAAAGCCCCATGGCTTCAGCAGCATTCAGCACATTGCCCGGCCTATCTCCATTTACTAGCGTTTCCATTTGCCATTTCCAAATTACCATTTGCTACCAAACCCACCATGACCTTAAAGGTGCAGAATAGGCCCAGGGCTAGTGCTTATGGGTATGCAGCTTGCACCAAACATTCAAATTACCTGATGAGTGTTAGCTACCTTTTACTACCCTATGGTACTCTGAATGATGCCTTTAAAAAAAGGTGGTAATATAGAAACACTTATTTCCAGACTTTCATTCTGCAGAGAAATGTGGTTTTTTTCCCCCAAGTTACAAAAGTTTCTGAACTCAAAGCATAACGGAATTAAGGAAACTTCAAACAGAGAGCACTGAAAGCACATGCATGTGATTACACAGGAGAAAAGAAGGCCTCTCACCCATTGTGCTCTTCCTCTTATCTTCCCTCTCTTCTGTCCTGTTTGGGATGGCAGGAGTGGGTGGAGCAGATGCAGTTGGTGGAAGAGGGGCACGCCTCTTCTTTTTCTGTAAATCGTTTAGGGATCCTCCTTGTGAAATCTAGCAAAGTTGAAATAGGCACAGTAAAGGAAATGTTTTGTTAATGTTGTAAATTGTCAGCAACAAACAAGAAGTATTTGTTACAAGACCTAATTTCTGAGCACAGTATATTTATAATGAGCATTTACAGTGACAACAAGGGATTAAAAAGACAGAAGGGGTATAGTAACATTGCACTTGGAGAAGAAAGGGACAAGAACTGCAGATGATGTCCCATCAATAAGACCAGTCTCGTAGACATTTGATGTTTGTGGTAAAACAGAACTACAGAGCCCAACATTCAACAGTGCATAGAATGACACTACATGTGTTGTTAAGCTCCAGCCATAGCACAATCTTGTTTTTCCATTGGTTTCTTCAAACCTTAAATTATGGTTCAATAATCCAATCAGAATGTGTAGGGAATAAACCACATTTCTTTTCTTTCCCTCTCAGATTTTTGTTTAAGGACTTCTGACAGAAGAATCAGAACTGAAAGTTTTCTTGCGTGATGATACGAGATCATACTGTATTTATGCCTGCTGGGCTTCACAGACATACTTACGAAGATCCGTAACACCTCAGTTTCCAACAATTGCACATGCTGGTTGGCAAGCCAAGACTACACTGCTGTTGATGCTGCTTTTAAAAATATGACAAAATTTATTACAAGTGCCTTGGGTTTCATTGGGTTGCATAATACTTTCTGTACCTTGTTGGAACTTAGCTCTTATTTTCTTTGTCTGGAAAAATAATAATAAGAAAACCATGTAGGAAAATCTGTTGAATTCTTATATCTGAGGGGTAATGACAGCACTAGGCTGAACCAGGCTTAGCCGAGGCAGAAGGTAGTGAGAGCTGCCCACATATGGCATGCTGTTGACATTCCTGAGTCTTCACTTGCATGACTCCACTGCTTTGTTCATGCTGATACACTCCATAGCCTAAGGTATCTAATATACAGAACTGCCTGGTGGTTTTCTAGTATTTCAAAGGCCTCAACAACAACAATAATAATTGTATTTTCTTTAATCCAGAGGACTAATGAACCCTTAAAATACATTTGTTGTGGAAGATTTCATTCAACAAATAATAGCTTCACACACTGCTCAAAGCTATTATCAGAATTAAGAGGAAAGGCACTAATTTATACACATCTGTTCCTAAGTTGGGTGAAAATTCTGAGAATAAATGAATTTTTCAAAGTGTGGGACATGAATGGAGTCTCCCTCACTTAGCATTCCTTTTTTAAGGCACTCAGGAGGGTCTTAGGTTACAAACTACAAACATTCTGTTCCCACCTTTCAGGATAATGCTCTAACCACTGTGCCACATGACAACTGGACACCCCCTGTCCCTCCTGGTGAGCTCATACCTCGTATATGGAGAAACTTGGTAATAAATTGCACTGGCAATAAAGCATGTCTTTCAGGATGTGCTGCAGCTTTGTAGCAAACAGCTTCTATAAGAATGCTTTGGAAAGAAAGGTTTGGAAAAGAAAGGTTTGGAAAGAAAGGTGTTGGGTCTTTGGAAAGAAAGGTGTCAGAGAACAGAATCATTACTGGTTTGGGCTGGAAAGAACCTAAAAGATCATCCAGGCCATGGGCAGGGACACCTTCTACTAGGACAGGTTGCTCAAGCCCCGTCCAATTTGGCCTTGAACACTATCAGGGATGGGGCAGCCACAGCCTCTCTGAGCAACCTTTTCCAGTGCCTCACCACCCTCACAGTAAAGCGTCCTGGTTTTATTTCCTACTACTGTGTATTATTGCTACATTTTTCATTAAATGTCCACTAGATAGAGTGCATGAGTAAAACCAGCAAGGCCAATCTAGATAAACTTAGGCACAGCAAACGAGCAAGAATGTTAACAGTAACTAGTGATAATGCAGACTTCAATTTTGGTCACAAAACTTCACAGAATTTGAAAAATTTGACTTATCCCCACAAAAGAGCACAAGGTTAAAAGTTCAGGAATACATACAGCAAAATTTTAGAGCTCCTCTGAAAACCTTCTGCCCCAAATTTGCTCCACATTAAGAAAATATGGAAGCAAGTATCATCATCATCTCTCCTGATGAAGAGACTGCCTTCCAGTGATTAAGAACTGACTGCAATTGACTGAAGTTGTATCCCACCCCTCCACCCCCGAATTCCTATAAAGCACAATACCCAGTATTGAGCTGAATATGGCAAACTGTTCAGTGAAACAGACTCAACAGGCTTTGCCTTACAGAGAAGGAATTACACGTAAAACAGCTACCTAATGCAGCATTCTTTTCCATGTCTATTTTGGGCAATTGGCAAATAGACACTTGGAAAAAATTCTTCTGCACTGCCTTTCAAATAACTGAAGATGTGAGCATTTAATACTGGATCTTGATTCTTCAGGATACTACATTACAAAGAAAGAGAAAATTATCCAAGTGGGGACTTCGATTAATATGACTGCAAAGTTTCCAAAATTCAGTAGCTATGAAGAGCTTGAATCATCTGGGAGACAGGCAGCATTTGAACCTGCCCGACACTTCTACAAGCACAAATCACAACCTTAGCTGTCATTTAATGGCATTTTTCTGTTTTCACATTCACTCCTGTCTCTCCAAACAGAAAGGTCATTTTACTTGAAGAAAAAAAAATGATGGGCTCGTGATTTAAAAGTCTAGGAAATCTTGAGAGCCAAGGCAGAAAGTAAGGAAATCTGAGTTTCCTCCCTGAAATTACGGGGAGTACTAATCACCCTTCCCCAAGTACCAGATGAATGAAGGATGTCAGTTTGGTAGTCAAATTCCTCAAAGATACATTACTGCTTTGCTAAGAGAAAGGATCCTTGTTGGAAGGCAGCTTATGTGTTTCAACTCTATACATTCCTATTTAGTTGAATCTGCCTAGGAATATTAGATGTATGGAGGAACATGCTGCTACAGCTAAAGAAAAGGCTAGAAAATAGCTAGAGCATAACCACAATAATGCAACTTTGGTCAAATACACATATGAAAATGCTTTTATTCCACTGTCAGCTGAGTGGAGTGTACTTTAAAAACACTATAAAGAAGATGAAAAGCTTGTTTAAAGCCAGCCACACTACAATGTATATAAGAAGTGTCTAGTTCAAGAATAGGTCATAAAAATTGTTAAAAGTAGTTCTTTAATGCCAACTTCAATAAACCCATGATGCTAAACATAAATGGAAAAACACACAAAGAACGCTCTGTTTCTTTCTTGCAATTGTATATACAAAACCAATTGAACTTGAAAATAATTTGTTATGGCTGGCTGCTCCTTTTATAAAGAAATGAAGCCTTAACAACATTATCTGAAGTAATTTTCCATTCAAACTTCGTTACAGGAGCCCCTCTGTAGAAGTAGCAGAGTGTTTCCTAGTCTCAGCACTTCTGCTTCACCTATGTAGCATTTTTAACTAGAAGAAATTATTGGACCAGCTTCTGTTCTGTAACAAATACATAATTTTTAAAGATATTAGCAAGCGTTCTTTGTCTAGAATTTCTAGCTCACTTGATGGTATTAATGAATAAAGTGGGCCAAAAGGACCTAGTTCAGACAAACAGTGTCACTCCTGTTCTTATATTGCTAAGACCATATATGATGCAAAAAATGGATTTTCCAAAGGGGGCCTATAGGGATGCTTGGGAGGGACTCTTCATTAGGGACTGTAGTGGTAGAACAAGGGGCAATGGGTTTAAACTTAAACAGGGGGAGTTTAGATTGGATATGAGGAAGGAATTCTTTACTGTAAGGGTGGTGAGGCACTGGAATGGGTTGCCCAGGGAAGTTGTGAATGCTCCATCTCTGGAGGTGTTCAAGGCTGGGTTGGACAGAGCCTTGGGTGGCATGGTTTAGTGTGAGGTGTCCCTGCCCATGGGAGGGGGGTTGGAACTAGATGATCTTAAGGTCCTTTCTAACCCTAACTATTCTATGATTCTATTACTGTCATGGCTCACATGCTGTTTGAAAACCACTTCAAATATTGCAGGCAACATATCTGAGGAATGTGTTGAATGTGTTCTCCGTCTGTGAAAACTCAACATCTTTATTAAGATTTGAGAGCTTTACATAAGATTTTAGAATACACTTAGACCAAAACAATGTCAGGGGGAGGTTATGTGTCAAAAGTGCATGGAAAAGAATCCTAAACCACTAGTTCTTGAAATTTTCAATCAGTAACATTTGACAGTCATGTTACTTGCAAAAGATCTGCACATTCTGCAAGAGTGGATGTGTAAATTGAGTTTGAGTTTCCTCATTTTGTAAGAGTCCAGTATTTTCTTTGGGTTAAATTTCACTGAACACGAATTCAAGAAGAACATTAATGGAGGCCCAAGGAAGCAAAAGCCACCACCACCACCAGCTCATCAAGTCTTCAAAGGCAAGTTGGTTCTCACAAAAATATCCACTGTGAGCTCCACTCCTTTGCCTTGCCTGTCCTCTACTTAAAACACTAGGGTTTTTTATTGACCCCTACTTGAAACATTAGGGTTTTTAATTGACCCTTTCTTATTAATCTTTCTAACAGAAATGTTTATCATGCAAGTACTTAATAAACCATGGGGTAAATACCAGCTTTTTTTTATTCAGTCTGAACTAGGCCTATCTACTGCAGGTTTACTGCTCCTGAAGCTAAGCCTCCTTCTGTAAGACAGAAACTGTATCACGAATTTGTGGTCCTCTGTCCCTCCAGTACCTACTAACATTTGTAACCCACCTGATGAAACTGACTACATATCTCAGTTGTCTGAACTACTACTTTGACCGAGAAGGAAATCTCAGTCTACTGCCTCCAAAGACACAGATTAAAGACTCCACAACAGCATGATCAGAGAGCCACACATACACAAATCTGTTCTGCTAAGGACAGCCCACACATTCTTGGCATAGATGGTAAAGAAAAAGGGACCGGGCTTAATGCAACAACTGGGCTTAATGCAACTGGGAAGCGCACACAGTGCATCCCTATTAAATAACTAAGTACTGTAATGTTGTTCTTAACTGCAGTTATACCTTGACTAGTAAAGAACATAGCAGCTACCAAGGTGCTCCAAAATGGTGATACAGTGAGGTAAAAATCCTTAAGCTAACACTAGAAAAACATCACGTTAACTTCTCAACTAGATGCTAAAGGCCACTTGGGCACCTTCTGAGAGCTACTGCCTTTCAAGCAATACATTTTGTCCATTTACTGAACTTAGCTGAAGGGGATTTGATATTCTCCAAGGACTACTGTGTTGGGACACAGACATCAGGAGAACAAGGCAAAGGACTGACATCTTGGAAGAAGCATAGACATAAAAGAGACATGTACTTTCTGCAGGCCTGAGAAAGAGCCTGAAAAAAAGCTGAGTGGTATCAGCTCAGGAACACAACTAAGAATACAAGTAAGAACAACTGAAAAATTGCCATTGAAAGACTTTCTTGGGCTTGCACACTAAAAGCAATCAGAACCTTCCTGAGTTACCAGAACAGGCTTCCCCTGAACAACTGCAGGTATTTGTGTAGTCGCTGGCATACAGACTTGCTGGAGAAACCCTGCCTAATTGATACACAGATCTAAGCAGTTCTAACCATGCTTTAACAGAAATTCCCTCAGTGGATCTAGTTAAAATGTGATTGTGATGTTTAAAAAAAGCGCATAGTTTGTGCTTCAAAATCCAAACAACTCTTCCTAATATTTTCGTAAATGTTACAAGAAACATTTGTCTTTTGGCAAGAGGTTTTTCCTTTAGTCTCACTGCCATTATTTTGCCATAAAAAAGGAGAAATAGAAACTTGAAAACTTAGCAATTTTCCAGGTTTCCTATTTAACGAAATCATCCTTAAAGCTATTTTCTTCCTGGTCATACATCATAGCTACAGGCAATACACATATTCTATCAGCAACAGGGTTACGTCTGGAATAAGGATTATTTTTAAGGGATGTCCCATGGTGGTTTAGCACATACAAATAAAAAATTACATAGCATATGATACAAAATGTGTTAAGACAGCTCAGACACCCTCTTGCTTCTTTTTTTTTTTTAGTGCAATATTACACATCAGGATCTTTTATTGTGCTATGGAAGACATTCTGCCTGATTTGTATACAAAAATGTCTTGTTGAGGGCATCAGTGAGTGATTGTTTGCAGAAATTATTTTTAGAAGTAAATAAAAAGGACTGGAAAAAGAACACACGGATTCAATCACTAGCATGCCCGGTTTCCATCATCCAACACTGACTAGACACACACTTTGATTTAAGCAAGACAGACTCTGATACACCTGCTGGTGATGATATTAAGTGGGGTCAGAATGCCTGCAGAATAACAAGAGCATTTAAATACAATCTGCAGAAAAAAATCGGGTTAATTTGTAATTAAACAATCAATGCTATCACCCCAAACTATGAGTGGGACCATCCCAACCCTCTTCCCTTTATAAAGAATTTAAGAAATCTTGAAATAATTAAGAGCCATTTTACAAGTAAAGAAAGAAGAAAAGACACATATTTTATTAACCAGATTTAAACTCGCTATATAAACATAACTGCACTGATGCTTTATAGCATTGTATGAAAGACAAGCGGTAGGTTGGTATGTCAGTAAGATTTATGGTTTGAGAGTTTTTTACAATATTTTGCTATGATTTTGTACATAATTTAAAGCAGTTGAGAAGAAAATATTTTCATCCAAGAGGAGCCATTCTAAGAAAATCAGAGAGATAAATCTTTGAGCTGCAGAATGGAGACATAAATCTGTTCACTACCCTTGATGATATAAAAGCTATTCTACCCAGCTGATTCTGCATTTTCACAGGGCAATAGATGCTTCAACATGCCTAGCACTAGAAACCACAAGAAGCCCCAACTGAACATTAATGTGTCTTAAACAACATTTACTCATATGTCTAATATTCCCTGGACTGGCCATACATTATTAGGCTTTTCACCGGCATACACTGACAAAGGAAAAGTCAGGGAGCTCTCAAAGAAACTGGGTGCATGAGCAATTCATGAGGCTGACCACTGTGAGCTTCACTGTATTAAATTGTCTATTCAGCACTTAACGTCTCTACCTTGTTTCCTTACTGGGTAGTACCCCATTTCATTTGATTAAAGATTGAATGTTTAATCCACAAATACGTTACAAATGTCATTCAAAACCAGCAGCCTGATGTCTCCCAAAAACATGTTCTGATGTTGGAGAATGCATTTGTGTGGGTTATTTAAAAAGCTTACTAGGATCCCATGCAATCCAGTGACATATTGCGAAATCAAAACACACAGAGATACTAAAAAATCTGGCACATGGAAACAATGTTAAAAGAGGATATTTATTTGAAAAACTTATCATTTGATAAGATGTATAGAAATAACTATGGTTTACAGATTAGCAAGCAATTTCTCTGGATTGGTCATTTTAGTTCTGTACATCTTGATTTTTCAGTGCTGGATCCCATAAACCTGACAATAAAATGAATAATAATAAAGGGAGATTTAAAACAAGCTATACAGATAACCATGGTGTGATAGCAAGACTGACATTCGGACTAACTAGACCCAATAGTTTGTGCTACTCTGGACATACCACTCTCACATGAAACAAGGTTACATGGGAGATTCCCAAGTTACTGCCAACATGAGTTCAAGTCCACAGCATAACACCAACTAACTCTTCCAGCAGGACAACCGTGCTTGTGTTCCGACACAACACTGCTTTGTATCAGGGTGTTCCCTCCAAAGTTTCAAGCTGTGCACCATGCCTCCCTGCACTGTGTTTGGATCCTGTGATGCCTGCACCCCATCCATACTCATGGCCTCAGCTTCTGAGCATGCCTTGCAAGTGATCAGGCACTGTGTTAAGTGAGAAGTCTGGCTTATAGAGTGCAAACTGAATTGCTATTCTGAAAATACCCTTCAATTAATGTTTTAATCAGATGCCACAAAATATTGTATAGCTTTGCCTACTTTCATGCTGCTTAGTTTCAAATTAATTTTTTTTGCATTATGTAATACTGGTATTAAATAGAGTTTTGTAATGACATTTAGTAGTCATTATCAAAAAAAAAAAAAAAGCTGTGACTGCAAAAACATCTCAGTCTTAGTAACAGACAAAAAGCTCAGCATTACTGGATTTTACAGAAATTGCTATGTTCTTGCAATTTTATTCATAAAAAAAAAAGGTGAAAGCCAAGGATGTCCTTGAATACTCAGCTGACTGGCGACAGAAAGCTAAATCAGTTGACACAAGAAAGCCACTACAAGGTGAAGGGGCAAGCTCATTTTTCCATCTGTTTTTGTTGAACACACCCTTTGTGAAATGTCATGGTCAAGGGCAGTTAAAAATTAATGTCATTCTAATCTTTAAACACTTTAACTTGTTCACTTCAATGTGTCAGACAGGAAACTATCCATAAATAAATTTCTGAGATGTTAAATTACTAAGATAGCTGTGATTTCCTTCTTTTGCAAAATCTCATTGCTAGCTTCAATATTATTTCCACTCAAGGAAGTCACTCCACGACACCAAATATTTTCACATGCATTGAAACATGTAGACTACACAAGTCTGCGGATGTTTGCTTTGGCAAAGAATTGAACTTCCTCTGTTTCTCTGAATACAATTTAATCCTCCTCATTTATGTCTTCATTGGGGGGTGGGAGGGGAAACAACAAAAAAACTTTCAAACACTTAAAAATTACACTTTAAAACCATCACAGAGTGGTTCGCTACTAAGATTCATTTCTCCTCCAGAGAATTTAAACAAAAAAGGCAAAAATAACCTCCAAATTTTCATTTCATATTTGTGCTTATCTTTTCAGTTAAAGCAATACAATTAATAAAACAAATGAACATTAGTAAGAGTTTAAAATACATAGCAGGTCTGCAGCTCATATTTCTTCTGACAACTCTGCCAGTGAGTTTGACATGACCAATGTAATTTCTGTGAATCAGTGACTTTCCTAAAGGCACTGGCTGAAGGGTTTTCTGCACCATTTTTTCTTCCTCACTGTCACATCCAGGATTACAGGCTGGCAGATAGGTTGGTCTGCTTGCCTGTCCTTAAAAAACAGAGAGATGTTGTGAGACAAGTGAAGATCTGCAAAATTTATTCTGCATCTTTGTCCAATTTTCTTTCAAAAGGATGGGCTGTTGCCTAAGATGTGTTATGGCTAGAAAGTGGAAGGCAAACACAGAAATGTTTGACCAGGAACAAGGAGAACCATACCCTTTCTATTCCCACTAAGCAACATATTTCCCTGGACCTTAAGCTTTCCTCCACACTTAAAATTTTCTTCTGGAGAGATAGCCAAGTTGAATTTCTTGTGCTTAGCACCAAGTCCTAGACAATCACTTCAGAAGTATTCGCTATTTAGAGAAAAACATATCTGACTTCTTTCCTGTGTTCAACACTCTTACATCAGCCCTCTGCACCTGTAGGCACATAGAACGCCTGGGAAACCTAGTTTGGGTGGTCAGTCAAGTCATAGTTTCCAATTCCTTTCCAATTTTGTAGAAACAGAGAATGAAGAATCATCCCTTCCCATTCCCCCCCTGCAAATTTGCACTCAAGTCCAGCTCCATCCAGGACTTAAGGGCAGCCACAAGCCCCTATTTCTAAAATCTTCAGAAACCAGGAAGAGGGGAATAGCAAAGTGGTACCATGCCGTCAATAACTAACACTAAATATTAATGAGGACTGTAAAGTAATATGGCTCTACATCAAGCTACCTTCCCACAAGTATAATCCAAAACTGCAAACAGACTCTACTACAAAGACATGTTAGAAAATGCCACCATGGCATTCTGCTTGCTATCCCTGCCTGGAAGCGTCTGCAACACAGATCTGGGCAAGACTCAGGGGCTGTCTGTTGAGCTATGATATTCTGATTAAGATGAGCACATTGCAAACAAAATAAGGTACCTATTTCTCCCAGTTACCTACACCATTCATCCTCTAAAGGCAAAAACCTGAAGTGGTATGCAGTCAGAGGTACTGGACTGCTGTTCCCCTCTCCCTTTACTTTTGGGATATTATTGTGAATGTAACTCAAATGAAAAACAGCCTGAAGTTGCAGAGAACAGTTTTTATTAGATAATACTTGTGACGTTTTTCCTTGCTTTCTTATTTGACTAAACAATGACTTGAACACAATGCTATTCAGCCATTAAATTAAACTTGATTTACACATAATGCATTTACTTATTTGATTTTTCTATTCTAAAATTTTTTACCATTTTAATTTAGGACCTAAGAAAGGTGGAGGCACAAGCAAAATGTGAAAAGTGACACAAAGCCAGTTTCTAAATTAAGCACAGTGTTAGGGTTATGTTTCATTGCTTATTGAAAGCCTCACTGCTTAAAATCATCTTTGTCTATTAACTTCCCCTAAATACCTTGCTCAACAAAGCCTAATAATTACTTGACACATATTTCTCTTTAATGAGAGTTAAAGCTTATGATGACATCAGCCTGTCCTATTTGTCTGTGACTTGCAAGCCAGATGAAGTTTACTTACTAAATGCTGCAACCCTGCCAAAATTCAGGGCTGCATAGAACAGTATGTCCCAGCCCTGATGTCTTGCCAGCTTTCAATGAAGTTCTTGACAGAGACCACATGTGGAGGTCAAGTGATAGTATCATGATCTCACCAGATGGTAAGTTGTGGTATTATTCCCAAGGCAGGTAGTATAGTCTGTTTAGAACCAGTTGGCAGGCGATACATGAACTCACAGCCATAAGAAACTAGATCATTGCAAAAGATCAAGAATGCTATTGATGTTGGCGAAAAGACTATTCCAAGAATTTTTCTTGCATGTAATTCTATGACTCAACTCTCAATATGTATGTTTTCTTGCAAACAAATAAAAGGAAACAATTTAATAACTGCTATCTCAAATCAGAAGCCCTCCTGTCAAACAAATCTTGTATTCTTGCATGATTATTATGTGATGTACATGAAATGGTAAAATAAAGGCACTGCAAGTGATATGCACACATATCAAGGATTGCCGGGTCACTCTCACTTTGATGTTGATTCATACCCACACAGGCTAGAGTGCAGGACCAGACCACTTTGCAAAGAAAAACAGGACAACAGACCATGGAGAAATCTGACAAAATTTTGAAATTACATTCTTCCACTCCTTTATAGTAACTGCCTATCTATGTCAAAGCATGAAACACTCAGTACTTCACACAGTCCAGCCTCCAATTAAAGCATATAAGCAATTTAAAACACTCTTAACTTACATTGCTACTATTTCATAGACAAAGTTGCAAAAACCTTAATTCTAATAATGTAATAAAGACACACAGTGGACTCCTCTTATGAAGCAGCAGATTTTTTTTCCAGTGGCTCAAGCAGCAGTAACTCTTTCAGAAATAAGCATAATTTAAAAGCAGACTTTAAAATTTTAAATTACTCTGGTGCAAAACCTGTTACTTGACCATAAACGTCATCTGCATGATGACAGATTCTCAAAGGGTCAGTGTCAATGCAGTCTTAATTCTCCTTGCACTTCTGAGAGGCAGCACCCTCTGGCTGGCTACAAACCCTTCACTGACGTTCTGCACCTTGTTGATACTGGCCAAACTTCAGAAAAAATATAATCAACTCCACTTAATCACTCCTTGACTGAGAAAACTAAGATTCCTTTTAATTAATTCATCACACTGAGACACCTTACTTTATTTAAAATTACAGGACAAAAGAGTTGGAAAATAAAGGTATTAATTACACAATACCTCTTGGAAAATAAGTTGGTTGGCTAAAAACCATTTGCCTAAAGTTATTAAAATGCTTTCTGGAATTTTGTTTTCAAAACTGGACACACTCTGCTAGTAAACAAATGTGCAGCAACATGATCATTAGGAGCTCTAAAGGGGAGGGTTGTTAATTTGGACTGAAACTATGGAATTTCTTTAGATGTACAAAGAAGTATTAAAATGTAACATACCCTTAACTAATACTCTTTGAAGATATTGAGAAAGTAGCTACTAGAGTGCATGTGTCATCTAGCTGTAGCCTTTGATAACTACTTTTAAAGAATTAACATGTTGGTTAAGTGCACATATACCAGAATTAACTTTTACAGCTGTTTTTCTCATAAAAAGCAGTACAAATTACTCTTCTCACTAGTAGCTTTTTCTGAGCCTTCCTAAATTTGAAGTTTTACATAACAGGATCATGTAAAGCATCATACAAAACACCAGACATCACTGCACATTCTCTACTTTCTTTTAATTCAGGCCTGCATCCTTTATCAAAACTAGAATGTAACTGTTCAATGAAATAAAGCTTCAAGACTGCACAGTAAATATTATCTGATGTTCTGTTGGCTGGTTTCATGTTTGCCATCTGAGTATTGTTTTGTCAGACATGAACAAGTCTGGATCCTTCTCATTCAGCTGACTGTCAGCTTTAGAGCTCTTAAAGGAAAAATTGACCAGATAACTTCAAATTGAAATTATTTCTTCGGTGTTCTGATTATCCAGTCATTTACTGTGATGTAGGGCATTTTAAGGATCACAGACCTCTTGTACTACTCACTCTTACTCCTACTACCTGGTTCTGGTACATCTTCATAATGAAATCTGCAATAGGAGAGCACAAGCCAGGTTCAGCTCCAGTGGAAATACTAAAAAGGTAAAACTTTTCAGATTTACAACTGGTTACAAAGCTGTTTCTATGAAACTTAACGTATGTCATCACAGAAATTTATGTCTATGAAGTGCAATAGTTTGTACATGGCTTTTTTCAACACAAGGCAATTAACTGAAAGCCATTAAGAAAAGCTCTACCCTCATATATTTTTCTCAAAGAAATACTGCCCAATCCTTTGAGCAAAAGTGCATAGATCCAGGAAAGCAGCACACTATAAACGATCAATTTGACTTGCTATCTCCTGAAAGGTCATTTGCTAAGAAAAACAATAGCCACATCACGGCACAAGACAGAAGTGTCCCAACTGTTCTTTCCTCAGAGGACTTGCAAACTAGAGAATATCTGACATGCACATGGATCTGATATTGACTGCAAATAGGATGGGATCAAGTCTTTCATGTCGCTTTTTATTTTGTCAGTGAAAGGCATATGTTCAGTAGAGTGCACTGGACAGCACCCACACAGCTCCCAGCTACCTGTAATTTAAGTTGCATACCTGCATCTCAGTGTTTTGAGATGCAATCCAGGGGGCTGCAAATATGAGCCTCAGAATCCTGTGGGCTCTTTGATACTGCACTGACAATACTAAGTTGTAACGTGTACCAGGCAAGTTGCTTTAGGGCTCATGCTGGAAAATTCGTTTTGCTCATGTAATTTTCTTGCAAAATTTACAGCCTCATTCTGCAAGTGTAAAGTTTTGAACTTATGAGCACAAAACAAAGACAGCAATGACTGGGAATAGCAATCAAAGACAGCTGTTTCTGTTTTTAACAAGAGAGACATGTTGCCTGGTTATCAAATTGCCAGTGATAAGAAGACCCAGTGAAGACACTGAGAATGGCCAGTCACTTTCCTGGAGTGGTATCAGATCATATGAGACAAATATTTAGATACAAATCTCTTCAGTATTTTCCAAAAATAGCTCTACTGGGTTAGACCAAGGGTTCTGCTCAGGCTTCTGTATTAGACTGCAGCAAGCACCTGGAGGGCAGCAGAAGGAAAGGGAAGGTATGTTCACTACTACCTCCTCCCTAATGCTCTTACATCTACCAACCATCTTCATATTGGTGACTTCCTGATGTGGTTTATATTGAAAGATTCACACAAATTGGTCATCCTTGCAGCATTTGTTCATTTTCCTCTTGAGTCTGAGTAAACTTTTAGCACTCACCTCAACCCTTGGCAAGGCATTCCATGGATCTATTTCTTGCATAAAGAACCACACACTTTGGTTTTGTGGGGTTTGCCTCATTCTTACTATCTTCAAATACTCTTGTAATGGCTGGTTGAATAGTCAAATCTCAAATGAAGAGTCAAATGAAGAATAACGGGTTACTTAGTTGCCTCAGTATTAAGCTAATCTACACCTTTAATTACATTTGATGCCCTTTCATGAGACTCTTCCCATTCTGTAATAAAGAAAATCTGAAAAAAGGGGAACACTATTGCGGTATTTAAGATGACATAATAAAGCTCACAGTAAAGTAGTGTAATAAAGTTCTGGTTTTACCTTTTTTTCCTCTCCTAAAATGTTCTGCATCTGATTTGCTTTTTTCATTGCTGTTGATCTCTGAGCTGACTTTTTTCAAAGGAGTATGTCTTATGATTCTAAGACCTTCCTACCTGATTACTGCCACCTCAGAGACCAGTATTTTACAAGGTATTAGGGAAAATTCAGAGTGGTGTTTTTCTCATGTATATCACTTCACACCTCCAGAGAATTTTACTTGTTTTCACCTGCAAGTGCTGCCAGCAGTCAATCTCATAAGGTGTTTCAACAGTTTCTTTCTCAGCCTTTGTACTATCTGGATAATTCAAGTACCAGCAACAAACTGTCACTTCACTGTTTTTTCCAGGTCACTTCTTAATATGATGAGCATGGATCCTTAAATACCCCAAAGCTGTTGCAATGTTCCACCACGAGATGAGAGGATTATTTACTCCTAACCTATCACTCCTCTTTTCTTTACTGACAGTTATTTAAGAGTAAAATGACCCTCCTCCTTATGGAATGGAGACTTGATTTCCTTAAGAAATCCCTGGTGAGGGAATTCCGTGGAAACTTTGTAGAAACCCAGACAGACTGTATCAACCAGATCACACATACCCATCTGTCTGCTGCATGTGTCAAGAGCACTCTAAGAGAGTTGTAAGGTAGGGTTTCTGTTCTACTAAAGCTACATTTACCCTATTCACTATCTTCACAGATGACAACTAGTTAAATTTCGTATTACATTTCTGTTAATTTTTTCAGTATAAGCCACACTGGGAGACTGATGGTTTTCTTTATTTCCCGCACACTTCGTAAATACCGTTCCTCACTCTTTTTTTTTCCTCCTCTGGATTTCTTTATGAAAACCCAAAATGTGGCACTGGTAGCATTTAGCAACCCTATTCTGTTGTATTTTCTCTATTTCTTTGCTCCATACAGTAGAAAGAGACTTAATACAGACACAGTTATTTTGTATAATCTTTTCCATTTCAGATAGCACTGCAGTCTCTGATGCATCATCCTGAAAATACTTTGCACAGCTGCTGCTCAGAAAAAGGAATCAGAGGACACTCCTCAGACAAAGGAACTAAAGCATGTTCCTTATCTATGTTACTGGACAAGCTCCATGTTCATAATCTGCCTATGTGGACAACCTTAACCTGTGAAAAACGTAAAGCAAACTTGAACTGCTTTACCATCCTAGCAGAATAGTAGGCAACTCTCTAGCCAAAGAGCAAAGCAGTGTTTACATCAGTGTGGCAAAATAAATGATTTCTTTATATAATACATATTTATAAAATAGATGTCTTTATGAGCAAAAGAGAAAGGCCCCATCATACGCATAAACTCTCAACATCTATAGAAATGCATAAATGAAGTGAATAAGCTTCTAAGGAAAATTTCAGACAGAATGACTAGAATAAAAGCCCCAACAAGAGATGGATACCCAAAGCCTAACGAAAAGTTACATAATAATTATGCAGTACTTACAGCTTAGTACATCCAAGATAAGCAGCTGCTACATGAATCTGATGTGAAATACAGAGAAATAGGTACAATCCCTATTTTTAATGGTTTACCTATTAATTACCTATATACCTGTATTAATATACAGAGAAACTCAGCTACTCTTTGACCTTACCAAAATACTGCCTTATGCCAACTGTATAAGAAGACCCCAGCCTCTCAGTCTGACATTGTACAGCAGTACAATGTGCACTGCAGCAACTAACATCCAAACTGTAATAGAAAAACTAGGAAGGCAGCATGACTTAACAAGTTTCCTTAGCAGCTGTACTACCCCTCTGTCATCTTAAGAACTCTGTGAATTTTGGAGAAAAAGCATCTTTTATGAAGATTCAATATCTCATCACAAAAATGCTGTCAAGAGATAGCACACGTCACCTGAGAACTCTAGCAAGTCTACCATGAAAACTGGAGAAGATAATAGCTAACATTTGTGATATCCTCAGTTAATGAACAAAGGCTAAGGAGCTTTTAAAAATAACATACAGCATACACATTTCAGAACTTCTCTGTGCACAACAAGAAAATCAAACCAGAACAAACCTAGTTATGAAATAACTTTAAATCAACTTTTTAAAAAACATTAAAAATTCAGTCAAAGGTTCTCCCTTTTCCTTAGGAACAAACCCTGCTTTTGTACCCTCAGGGAACTTACAAAAACCTGAGAAGTGACCTAGAAGATGCAGCACTTTGTAGAAGTAAAAGACATTTTCAAAACCAGCTTTTTCCTACAGCAAAAATGGATTCATTGCATCCTTCCTCAGAATGTGAAAAAAGTATCTGTTATTCTCAAAGGAGCTTTCTGGATGCTCCACAGAAAAAAAAAAAAGCAAACCCAAAAAAACCAAAGCAAAACAAAAATACATTCACAGAACACTTAGGGGAGAAAGGAAATGTGTCATAAAAGAAAGGTTGAGAAGACCTCGCCCAGGAGACCTTCGAGTCAAAAGAAACCTCCCTTCCTCTCTGAAGGGTGATAAAAAAAACATGCACTCGATCTTACTGACTTATAGTAGACATTTCTGGCTTAGGTGTAACCTAAGAAAGGGAGACAACTAATCTAAGTCCATACAGCCTTTTACTGAATTCTCAGCTTCTAATTTAAACAATATAACTGTACAATGTTCTCCACTATGAACTGCTCATTACCTTTCATAAGAATTTATATAGCATTCACCTTACACGGAAAAAAACACCATAAGGTAAAAGGGAAGAAAAAACCTACAGCATAAGGCTATTCTGCTGAAGTATGAAATCCAAACAACCCCTCCCACAAATACAACCACAATAATTTCTACAAAAGCAAGATCAATCAAGTAGGCAAATCTAAAGCAAACTGAAACTTATCTTCTGAGGACACACGATTCTGATAACAGTGAAGCTCTCACAATAATGTACTACAGCAGATGCACAAAGGAAGAGGTAGAAGGAAGTAAGCTGGTAAGAATATGGTGCTTCTGGAGGTGTTCACAGCATATGTTAGTCAAGCAGGTTTTAGACACTTGCCTATGATAAATCTCAGGTCTGTATGTAACCATGGTAGATGTTTTCATCCAGTTGTGCTTGCTCTGTCCCTCAACTTTCCTACAGTTGCAGTGCCTGCTGGTATCATGCCTCTCTCATAAAACAATGCTTTTGATAGTCCCAAGAAAAACTGTGAGTAAAAAAGTCTGTCATCCACACAAACACAGGTTCTTTCTAAGCACTCATCTGTTTCTCAGAAGGAAAGCCAACTGCAGTGTTATCATTATTTGAAATACCAGATTCACCCAAAAAACCCATGGACAAAGCAGACTCAAGAAACTTTAACTCACAGGGCACAGAGATGGGCAGCTCTACTGATGGCACCCTTATTGACACAGCTGTGCATACTAGGAATATACCGTACTCTATGCTGTTCTACAGAACCTCTATTCATTGCTTTAAAGATTAATTTGCACCCACAGGAAAATGTGTTATTTTAAAAACTTGAGGAAAGCAGCAGTAACAGTGTGATTTAATAACGATCAAGATTATTCTTGCAGTCAGATAACCACAAATCTGTGGCATTAAATTATGAAGAAGTAAGGTAGAAGAGTGATAATCATTCTGTGCAAACATGCAAGAAAGATTTCTGTGCAAAAAATAAACAACCAAACCCTGCTGTGCTGGGAGAACATTACTGGAAGAAATGCTGGCTTTGCTCAGATTTTCATATTAACAACCTCAATTTAAACTCCTTTTGCAACAGAAGGTGGCATAGTGAAAAATAATACGATATTAAAATCACAGTGGCCAGATACCGAGTTGCTGAGCAACCAGACGTAGCTTCTGACATCTTAAAAGTTCAGAAAACATCAAGCTACAAACTCAGCTTCCTAATTATGGACAGCTGAGCTAACCATTTCTAAAAAACTTGGCTGCTGTTTTAGAATACATTTTACTTCTAAAGAAGATAATGAGTCACATTTCAAGTAGCTTCCAAGTCCATGCCTGTAGCATAGACACATACATGTGGGAAATCTGAGAACTGAAAATTCAGATACTGATTCTGGAAATCTGGGTGAGACTATGGCATATTAATGCTTTGAACAAATTTAGTATGTGAATAATGATTTCAATATCATTTCATTCACGTACTTTGTTCACTGTCTGTCCTTTATTTTTACTACTTGAACATTATTCTGTGGTTCTTGCTGGCAGAATGAATTCCAGGAATGTTTTCACTATATGCTGTGATCATTTCCATGCCATCGAATCACAGAATCTTAGAATGGTTTGGGTTGGAAGGGACCTTAAAGATCACACAGTTCCAATGCCTTGCCACAAGCAGGGACACCTTCCACAAGACCAGGTTGCTCAAAGCCCCATCCAACCTGGCCTTGAACACTTCCAGTGATGGGGCAGCCACAACTTCTCTGGGCAACCTGTGCAGTGCCTCACCACCCTCACAGTAAAGAATTTTTTCTTAATGTCAAATCTGAATCTCCCCTCTGTCAGTTTAAACCCATTGCCCCTTGTCCTGTCACTACATGTCCTTGTAAAGAGTCCCTCTCCAGAATTCTCACAGGTCCCCTTTAGGCACTGGAAGCTACTCTAAGGTCTCCCTGGAGCCTTCTCTTCTCCAGGGTGAACAAAATGAAATGTCATTTAAATGAGGGGCTGCCTGCATATGGGTTCAATGGCTTTCAGCAGGACATTTCACTAGAGTACCTCCTTCTTCTGACACACTCTTAAAAAGCTCAATTAACCAGAGGGGACCTAAGCTTTTGATCATATATTGGTTTACGTATAAAAGGACAATGAATAGTACTGTAACACAAATTCTGCTGTGAGAAAAGCATCCCTATCAAAGGCATGAAAGTGCTACTAAATGACTAGGATGCCTAACCCAGTGTCCTGCCAGCTCTGTGGCACTTCTAACAATGACTGCCAGCAGAATCGCAATTCTTTCAAGTGCAATATACACCGGGAACAGGGGAACATATATCGCAGGAGGCTGCTATCTACAACTATCTCGGACAGAAGGACAGAAACACTTGAAAAGAAAAAAAAAAGAAAAATCCTGTGTGGTGGTCAGTACTTGAAATCAACTAAGGTGGCAAAAATAGTATTCCCTGTGCATTTCCACATATTAAATTTCCTTCCATTTAATAAGACGCACCGCAAATACTGAAAGTATCTTCTCTTTATAAACACGAAATTAGGCAAATTTTTAGTGTGAGTACCTTTTTTCCTCCAGAAAAGATGTGAGTCTCATTTATATTTGTTCCTGTCAAAATAATTCTCTTACAGCTGAGCATAAAATTGGTCAAAAATAAACTAGAAGTAGGGAGAAGGAAACCTGTCAGCAATGATCTGAGCAAGCCTACGACTCTTTTCGGCTGCAATATTCCTTTTTATTTATGTGAGTAAGCCTCTTCAATAGCTAAGTTATTCCTGGTGACAAAACTTCTGCCTTTATCAAACACTGAAGATACACAGTCTCCTCTAAAGATACGGCCTTGACCAAGAATGGGGAGTCAACAACTCTCTTCAGCAGCCCAACTTTGAGATCTGGATGGAGAGGAGAGGAACGTATGTTAGTTTATCTACTACACCTCCAGGAAACTATATAAACATGGAAATAAACCTGAAAACTGTCTGTTTTTATAATAGACTAAGTTTACACTGTGCATACCATAAGAAGACTTCAAATTCTGCTAGCACATCATCTAAAGTGCTGTGATAGAGAAAAGGTATTGCAAAGGAGAGCCAGTTTTTCCTATCTCCTTCACCACTCAGCTCTACTCTCTGAATGGTGCGGGCTCCATCTCCCAACTTAAGGAAGGAGGGAACCCCCTTGCTTCTAAAGTATCCATCCTTCTGGATTTTCATACTGCTAATGCTGCCATATCCTGTTATTTTGAGGAGCATTTTTTTTTTTAAGTGACTTCTCATTATCCTAAATAGAATCAACTTTGAAGATATTTAAAAAAAGCAGGGGGGAAGTCTTCAGGGAAGAAATCTGTATACTCTTTGACTTTGCATTCCTTTGCAAACTACTTAATGCATGTTCAGCACACTGAAACATTGCCCAGCTGTGCTCTGAACAGAAATAAGTATAGGAGATTTAAAACAGTTACAACGGGAACACTACCTTCAAACAGACATGGAAAACTAATGATGCTGCACTAAAAAGTAATTAAAGTTACTGCAGGGGCTTTGCCCTCAAGGAGGTAAATCACTGTAAGACCCACAGAAACAAAAGCTGCAATATGGTAAAATTATATTGCAGCAATCCACCTATCCAGAAAAGTGAGAGGAGAAAATCTAAATATAAAGCTTAAATTAAAATACCCCAGTCTTTATATACATGGAAATTCCTGATTGCAACCACTAGGCAAGGAGAGGAGATACATATTCCTCGAGGAATCCATTGATGTAAAGAAAATTGAATGCTCCGGAGCTGAACAACAGGTTAAAAATAACAGGCTTATTGTGCTGGAAAGTCAAACTACAGGTATTCAAGCTACAGTATTTGCTTTTCTACACAGCTTTATGGGATCAGATATTTAAAAAAGAAAAAGCCTTCTGAACTACCTTTTTCATTTTCTACTAATGTGCTAGCTTCACTGGAAATAAACATGTTCCCCTTTTGCAGGATCTTCCTGTTAGTAACAGTTGCACATAAATAAAGTTTTCTAAACAAACATCTTATCTTCTTATGGAAGGAAGTTCATTAATAAGGAATTGACGTCCTTCCCTGAAAAAAAGATCACTGCTAATTCTTTCCCATAAACTAAAGAAATAAACTTACACCCTGAGATTTTTTTCTCTATTTTCACAATAAACTGGATAGTCTGCACGTAGATAAAATAGAACTATTTGGGTTTTCTTATAAACAATACCTCTGTTGCTAACTTGCCATGCAGTACTGAATAATTAATCTCTCCCCTTGGTTTTCAATTGCTTCATGGAACTTGTGCTCCATTTCAACTCTACTTCACACATTCCTGTTCAAACTACAGGGCAGCCTGTGAACACCCTTCAGCCTAGGAACTTCAGAGGCACACCATAACTGTTTAGTATTTTGACCTATGCAACCATTTTCAGAAAGATGCCCTTTACCCAGCAGATGCAACCAGACTCTAGCAGCTGTGCCCATAATCTGCTTTGCTCTTCATTGGCTTTGTCAACTACACAAGACATTTCTATTGCCCAAAATGAACTCTGTCATGGAAAAACCTCTGATGCAACCTTCCTCTGTCTCCCTTCTTCAAAATGGCTTTTCCTTTAGACCAAGAGAATTTGAAATTGATATTGTACTTTATGCTACTGGTGATAAAGTACTTTCCTCCTAATGCCTTCAGAAAGTCAGCACTTTAATGAATCAGCAACAATGCTGGAATTATAAATGTTAACTTGTTTAAAGAGAGTTTATATTTTCACATTTGTTGTGCAACAGAATTTAAGATATCATGGCCACACTGCAGGGAGATGAGCCTAAGAGAATGGCAAAATTATACAGTCTGTGGTTATCATACCTGTATAAACTTAAGAGTTATAACATCATAGTACTTTTGTAGTAAAAGATCTATTTATCTCAAATAAAATGTTTAACTCTGGAGGACACAAGAAACCTCATCAAAATACCTACAGCAGGAATTTCAAGAGATTTTTAAAAGTGCACCAAACGTTGTAACATTGCTGCTTCTCTTCAGCTATGTCTATAAATGAACGCTATTTCATAGAAATCTAGTCCAATTCCGAAAGATAAAACAGTGGAATATTCCAGCACTCATACTTTTAAAGATCTTAAGAATGGGAAAATAGGGTTCCACAGTCCTCTACGAAGAGCATGCACTGACTTTGCTTGCACAATGCTTCACTGGAGAACGAATTTATTTACCGTATGTCTTAACGCAGGTATGTAAGAGTCACAGGGAGTGACATTGATCCCTAGACTCCTCCTCTATACTGAACCCGAAAGATTCATTCCTGACTCCATTTTGCACTAAGACAGCTTTCAAAAATCAGTCTGCTATAGGTGATAAGTCCTAAGCAGATAAGAGTCAGCCCACATTACACGACCTTAAAGGTATTGGTCCTCTGCGTTCTTACTTGGCATGGCTTTACAAACTGACTTTTACAGCATTATATTTAGAATGTAATACTTTTGTTGATGGCGGAACCATAAGTTTTAATTTGCTTGCACATGTCTAGAAACATACATGCCTGAATGCCACTATAAAAACAAGACCAATTTCCTTTTCCCTTAACTCTATTCTTTTCAAAGGGTTAGGCCCCCAGAAAGATGTACCCCCACTTCTTTTTAATTCTTGGTAACTGGACTGCAGAACAGTGACCTTTTCTAAAAGCAAAACCAGAGCACTGCTTTGAAAGGTCACATGGCACGACTCAGAAAGCAGAGCAGATCTTCTGGTATTCCACAGCAGCACCTGAAACAAGGAGGTAGGCCTAACAAGCTTCTGGGCAAAACAGTACAATGGAGATTTTTGTCAGTCATTAGAACTGTCATCCATTTTCAAGGACTGTCCTGTCCAATAAGGATACCAAGTCCCACTACACAATTTCCAGCTTTTCTGCCTTAAGTTTTCTATACTCTCCTTCTTTTAGCATAATGCCAAACAAAATGTTTCTGAACTTAAACAGGGGAAGTTTAGATTGGATATAAGGAAGAAGTTCTTTACTGTAAAGGTGGTGAGGCACTGGAATGGGTTGCCCAGGGAAGTTGTGAATGCTCCATCACAGGCAGTGTTCGAGGCCAGGTTGGACAGAGCCTTGGGTGACATGGCTGAGGTGCCCCTGCTCATGGCAGCGGGGTTGGAACTAGATAATCTTAAGGTCCTTTCCAACCCTGACTATTCTATGATTCTATGACTTAGAAAGATTCCTGACATGGGATAAAACCTGAGGCAGCCTCAAGAAAGCTCAGTAAATATGTACAAAACTCCAAGGCTTCTGGTAATTTTATTTTGTAAGATTAAGTTTTGGTGAGCTGCATCTAATGACTAGCCAAAGTACCTCTGAATTACTTTAGCTCTGACAAAGGAACTAATGGTAGCCAGCACTTCAAGCAAAGAAGCTCATTCTGCAGTGTCACTGTTACCTGTGTTGCTGTCTTTTCTTGTCCACTTATCTCCACATTCTGCAATACAGGTGTCACAACTGGTGGAGGAGGTGCTCTGCGCTTCTTCACTTCTGTGTTTGCTGTCATTCCTGAGATGTTACCAAGGGATAGTGATGAACCCAGGCTACTGGAACGAGAATTCACTGAAGGGGAATTTGGTGCAGTGGAAAAACCCTGTAAATGGATTAACATCTTGGATTAACATCCCTTTCTAAAAACAATGGGAAAGAAAGAAGGAAAACAAGACACATCTGGTTACCGTTTAAACAATGATATGAATAATCATGTATGTTCCTCTGCCAAACCTGCTGAATTGCAAACTGTAACTTTTGGAAACTTCTAAAGGTCAACTGGAACAAAGCTGATAGCAGTATTAGCAAGTCAGGAGGCACGATAAGCACCTACTGCAGTTAACAGTAGTATTGACAGGAACACTACTGCTGCTTGCCATTTAAAATATATGCTTTATCAGGATACATCATTATGGTTATCCAAATGCATTCGCAGCTGTATTTAAATTACAAGCAAAACACATTTCTGAAAACAAGATATGCTCATAAATGAGAACGCTGTATTAATCACATGCTGTCTGTGTCCCAGACTTGTCTATTTTATTATCAATATGCCTGATTTACTAGAGTCTTCTCTGCAGATTTATGTAAGAGAAACTCTGCTGTAATCAATTTCTAATATGCATGATCAAGCATAATAATTCACAATCTACTGAAAACAACCATTTAACCTGGTGAAAAGAAGCCCTGCGGACAGGCACCACTCTGGATTTTAATAAGCCCAGATGAAAGAAAAAGCAGAAAATATGTAATTATTCCTTAATATTAAAAATTACTTTAGTTCTCACTAAAAACTTAAGGAAAGCAATGGAAAAAAATTCACTGATTTCAGACTCAGGCCTTCATACATTTTTATATCAATATGCAGACAGAAACATATGCAGTCTTATAGTAGTAAATCTACAACAGGAAAGACTGGGAAGCATGATTGCTTGAAAATGTGCATTTTTAATTTAGTTTTGACACTAAAATCCAACATAATTAATTTTTTTGATCTGCTAATAAAGACCTAAGCAAAAACTTTTCCCTCAAAACCTGTGAGTCACCTTTTGCTATTTTTAATTAAGAGAAGCATCCATATTAAGTTGAAGATTTTACTTTTTAATTAAGTTATGAGACGGTTGCTTCTCAGAAATGGCTTTTGTGAAATCACCAGATGCCAACCCATCATGAGCTGAAGCAGGACACCAATTCTGGAAGCACAGGCTGATGACCATGGTTGATAATGCTGTTCTCAGCACAACAGAACATGCTACCGCACTTGCAAAACCAACTCACTGAAGACACAAAGCTCTTAGGCAGAATTTGGTCCAAAACTAGGGAATACATACAGGCAGGAAACTCGAGACCAGCACAAATCCCACCAATTTCCAAATAAAAGAGGTAATTCGTTGAACTTAAATTCTCCAACCTGGAAAGGGCTGGAAAATGCTTTGCATTGTTGTGGTGCATATGTGGCTTACTGTAAGAATGTAAGTTGCAACAAATTTGATTAGTGACATGGCATGATAATTCCTTTCCACAAGTGCCAAGTGCAATCTTGGGTAAAAAAAAAGGACAGCAAGCTCAGAAAGGCAATTCTTTTAATTTTAGAACTGTTGAGGAAGCACTGATGAAGCATAAAAAGCTAAAAAAAAAATTGTAATAGTGTAAAAAGATTTATGTAGTACACGTTCTTGACTGCTTGGTAAAGTTCAATGGTTTACAGATTCCTATGACAGCAACTGAAAGTGCTAAATGCAGATAGAAAACTGCATACCATCTACATAACCATCAGTGAGTTAAAGCTACCAGCTGGACACCTTTGTTATCTTTTATATAGCACACTGCACAGCAGACTTCATCTTGCACTGGAATATTTAGCAAAACAGGGCATGCTACTGGTATTCTCTGATTGACTAATGTCAAGCAGTATTTGCCGCATCTTCTCCACTGCCAATTTTTATGAGCTGAATAGCATCAATAGCTTCTTCATCTTTTTAGCAAATGAAGAAAAAAGCATGAAGTGGAAGGTGGGGTTTAAAAGATTAGGTCTAATCTTACAAAGAAATATATTCTTTTCTTGGACCTGTACCTTAGGCAGTGCTAAAAATACTGAATTCATCTGTAACCTACAAGTTTTAAGTTATTCCAGTGCACGCTGTACCTGGTTCTATCAAATAAAGTTTGTTTACTCCTAAAGAAATTACAGGATTCACAGGGTGAAATATAAAGTAGTTTTCTTTTTTAGCAAACTTATAAAATGAACAAGCAAAATAATTTTAAAATGTATTCTATAGATACACTTTAATGACAGTTCTTTGATTTTCCTTGCTGGATAAAAAGGTTGAGAAATTTTGTGAAGAGATTTACATATGTATAGAAATAATAAAAACCCACTAAGACTTCCCTCCCAGAAATACAAATACAGGGTACCAGTAAGAAGATAAGATATATCCAGTTTTAAATTAACATCCTATTCAATTCTACCTCTAGGCCTTGTGGCTGCAGAGCTACCGGAATCCTTTTCCAGACAACATCTCTCTGAAGGAACACAGTGATGATCAACTAACCATTCTAAATCTGTTTTGTTTGGATTTTTCTTGAGCTTGGATTTCCTAACAGAAGATACAGGAAAAAAATGCAATACCTACATGACACTATATATAGTTGTCATGTAGGACAACAGGTTATAATAAAAGAGATTTTAATGAAAATAAAAAACCCAACCCAACATTCAGAAAAAATCATCTATGTTTTCTTTTCCAAGTCCAACCTTCATATCAAGCCCATTATACACAGAGTGAGCATTTCAAGGATGCTCATGTTAAGACTCTTCCTCCCAAATAAAAACTTATGGCTTCCAGGGGAGTGGAATGAGGACAACTTCAAAGTTGTTTTGAAAGACCCATCAGTCAGCAATGAGACCTTTGTCTAAATGAAGGCAGCCCTTCAAGCTTTCCACGTGTGTAGTGTTTCCTAGTGGCTTCAAGAAGAAAAGAAAAAAAAAATCAACACATTGGACACAAACCACTGACACAAGTGGTTTTGGCATGACTCATCTGTTGCTGCAAACCTAATCTAGACAGACAATGGCTTATCCAGCTTTTATATTTTATGTTGCATTAGATGCAGTGCAGCTTCTTTCCAAATCACTGGATTTTGGAGGTTTGGGTTTCAGGCAGGTTAGCAAGGCAACTATTAGGATTATAAAACATTAATTAAGCAATTTTGCAGGGACCTGGTATGTACATGCTGCTTACCCAAATTGTCTCTTATTTCTTGTTGTTTTAATTTGGTATCAACGCATTAATTTCAGTGGAACTACTCAAATTACAGCAGTGAAAGAGAGGAAAGCCAAGCCCAAGTCTTGCAGCCAATGTAGCTAGCTAAAAAAGCCAGCCCTTATCCTCTGTTTCATTTGAAAAACAGGTTAGCATGAATGTTCTGTTCAGAGTCAAAATCAGTTCCTACAATCTGTGTTTTGTAACTGTATTGTGAAAAAAAAAAAAAAGAGAAAGAAAAAAAAGAAAAATCATGTCAGAAAAAGAAAATTCATGCCAATGAAATAAATAGCAAGCTTTCAAAAATGTCTCCCAACTTGTAAAATCACAGTGTCTGGTAGATCGCTAGGATTAGAGCAGTTTCCTAGGAGTTCATAAAACAACTAAGTAATGCAACCTAGCAAGAGAAAAGAAAAAGCTTCCTCTTTCTTCCCTTTTTATTTTTTTTATTTTTATTAAGCCAAAGAAAACCCAGCATAAACACAGGTACACCAGCACAGTCAACAGTCAAGTTAGACTCTAGCTGAGCAAGGGTCTTGAACACGTACTGTATCACAACCATGGACTTAAGTTCATTTCAATTCCATGAAGTAGACATTGGAAGGAGGCAATAATATGCAATGCCTACATATAGTGCCACTGGGCTTCATGGATCCACGGTTCCATGTTGTACTTGCCAGCTAGCTTTCTCCCTCTCATTAAACTTCTGAAATCTAAGGAATTTTCTTCCTTTTTTATTTATTTTTTTTTTTTTTATATAATGCACAAGATGCTTTCTATGGGGCTTAGCAGTTTATTTTTAAGATTTTTTCCTGCTAGTTCTTGAGGCTGAAATCTATCTTTCAAAGACTTTTTTGAAAGGCAAAGAGGAGCCGTTAAAAATGCAGAAGTATGAAGACTCAGAGTAACCTGGTGATTGAGGCATATCAGTCATTCAAAGGACAATGAGAAGTCAACTTTCTACCAGATTACAGAAGTCCATAGCATCCTGAACTCAACACAAACTAGATTAAGACCCAAAAGCAGAGGCCAGTCTGTGTTTAAAGGTCAACCTAGAATGCAACTATAAAACCCTGACATCTTATGGATACATCTGAAAATTTTAATTATAATAAAATAATGTAAGATTAATGCATTAAAAGTGCACTGCTGTGAGAACTGCATCTCACAAAACCAGATGGGAATAAAAATGGAAGTCAGCTCATGTTTGTTTTCAAAAGATATCCCTCAAACATAACTCTCTTACCCAAAGCCCTGTTATTAGCATTTCCTTGATTTTCTGATGACACTAAGTGGCATTTAAAGGTCAGCAAGGAAGAGACTGCAGCTTGCCTATGAGAGTGATCTGACTTCCCGTTCCCTGTCCACACCGGTCAATAAAAATTTTTCAAAATGTCAAGTTCTTTTCTTGTGAGGTTGCTACAGCCAGGCCCTTCTTCCGCAGCTCTTTGCCAAAGCTCACATATTTGACTCCCAGTTTTGTTAGGCAATTTCCTTCTGAGAAGTTTTTAAATCAAAAGTAGTCAACTGAGCTGCTTTTAAGCACTCAAAGTACTGTATGTATCAGCAAAAAAGGGGTTTATTTTTTCCAAAACAGGGACAAAAATAAGAATAAAAGTGTTATAAAGCAAATAATGTTTGGTGGTGGTTTTTTTACCATGGGTAAACGCAAAAGCTAAGATTTAGAGCAGGCGGACAAATTCATCTACTCAGTGACGGCAAGAATATTTATGTATGTTGGACATTCAAACTCCAAATGTCAAAACTTCATGCAAACTTCTTATGGATTTGCCGAACGACATCACCACGACTGATTACAACTCACCATTTGAAACACCAGGTAGTTTATATCAGACCTACTGCAGAAATTTAAGTCAGAGGCTGCTTCCCTTAACATGATTCTGAAATTCCTTATACTAGAACTAAACCTGACAACACCGAAACTGAATTAACCTAAGCCTCTGCTTCCAAACCAAAGCATAATACTGTGGTCATAAGACTGCTTGGAGACACAGTTTAAAAAAACCCATCAAAATCTAACTATTCCGATTTGCCTTTCTAACCAGTTACACTGAATACAGTTTGGGTTTTGTACTCCCTGAAGCACTTGTGATTCTGGTACTTGCATACAGTCTGCAGAAAGGGAAAGTTCCTGCTCTGAACTGGGAAAAAAAAAAATAAAATAAAGGCATTTTTATGCAATTTATTTTTGTTGCTTTATTTTCTAATTGTATTTTGCCATTGAAATGATCTGGTCACCAATCACAATATCAAAAGAGAAGAAACTATTTCATCTCCACAACAGTAACTCGTACAGGCAATACCATTATGATTTTGTACGTCTGGCAAGTAGGCTTCCAATGTTCTACTGTAAAAGTTTTGAGTTATACTTTAAAGTTTATACAACTATGGTGCTATCTTATGGTTCTACAAGTCTACTGTAGTATCTAGCTAGCAATTCCAGGTCTTATGGTCGGGACCCATTTGGCAGACCCAAACATTAACACAGCCAGAATTAGAAATGCCTAAGAATGTTCTCTCCCACGCTCCTGTCAGTTCTCCCTCACCATAGCTGACCACATTCCTCTCACTTTAATACAGTTTGTGGAATAGAAATCTTAGCAGTGCCAGGTGCAAGGAGGTCACCTCCTTTACAAAGTCATCTATGTTACCTCCCAGCACTGAAGCAGCATGACCAATCTGTCATTGCAGAGGTTACAAAAACCTTCCTATGACACAGGTCCACACCACCTGCAGTTAAGCTGGTTTACTGCTTAACTATTCTTATCATTAGTTTTTTTCCTTGCACCATAATTTACCTTCCTATAAGTTTATCTGATTACTTCTTGTCCTTACTTAAGCAAGGTCGCATGATGTAAAGCCACCTCTACAGCTAGGAGCATGACCTTGGTTTCCAGCTCCAACTGATTTATGTTCACTTCGCACCTCCTGTGGTGTGCAACCTCTTTTGCAGTAGAAAAGCTGAAAGAACAACCATCCAAGGAGGGGAACTAGAAAAGTAGAAGCCTCCAGGGAAAAAGCTTTCTGAAACAGAACAAGAAGCTTCAATTCAGTGTCTGTAAATTCAAAGAGGTAACAAGTGTGGGTATTAACTCAAACCCTGTGCACTACACTGAGGACAGTGCACAGGAAGGTGCCCAACCAGAGAAGAGCTTCCAAGAACCTTCTTTAGTGTTTCTTAAACTTCTTGTGTGGGAAGCAATATTAAGAAGTCCTTCTCCATTTGAGACTCAGACGGACACTGAATGAATATGAAAAAATCACAAGTAAGTTGATTATTTTACGAACATTCAAATAGTCTACTTTGGCATTTAGGAATCAAGCTTTTTACTAAAATCATCTGTAGGTTAGAAAACATGGATTGGGAATACATACATTACAGCTAAGCATGAACATGTCTGTAAATTCTTGCAAATTTATAGTCTGATGCAGTAAAGCCAAGCCTAAGTGCTAATATCAGTAACACCTACTACTACCACCTCCCTCAGTATTCAGCCACTCTGAGATCACAAGTTTACTGTGAATTCTCCAAAAGTGAATAAACTACCATGGCACATCTAAAGCAGTGGGATAGAGATATATAAAATAAATAATGGTTTTACATATATATATATTTTATATATATATAATATTCAAGTAACTCAGAGATTTTATGATAAATTTGATTCCTGAATGCTTCAAGAATAGAAACTTTAAATCACCTTCAGTGAGTTAAAATTCACTGTATTTCCTTCAAAAAATTTATCCAGTTTTCACATTTTGCTCTTCACATTTTCCCAAGTCACACAACACTTCACGCTTAGCAAAACCTTTGTCTATTGCTGCTACCCCAAATCGCTCATTTCAAGCTGAAGAAGTCTCCCTGGTAGCATGAAAGTTACAGTCATAGTATCAAGGGAAATGGATGCAATGTTTTTTTTCCATTGCAGCAATACATGCAGAGAAGGGAAGAGACACTAACTTGATTAACATTTGAGTTTAAGTGACAGTCTAATTTGAGTTTAAGTGACAGTTCCAAATGAATTTGTAATTTTTTAAAAAAAGTAATATCACCAGTAGCGATAATGGTGTGTCAAATGAACAATGAACAAAAATAACCTTTCTTGACCGGAGAAGGTAGATGCTCCTTTTCCAAATGGTGGGACAGAGGAAAAGAAGGCAGACCCATGTTTCAACAACTTAAAATGCTGCCTGGTGCTAATGAGAAGACCGAAGTGTATAAATCAATGTTTGGAAGGCACACATAAATCATTTGTGTCTTCTCCTATCAATCCGGACACTGACGTCATTGCAGTAACCATCAAGCACATACCCCGTGAATTTGCAAATCAGAGATAAGCAACTTGTTAAGAAGAAACTTCTCTTCTTTGATTCAGAGCTGTTAGTATTGACGAGTCAGCCTCAATGAAGTGAAAATACACTTGCTATGGATCTTCTTAATGCATAATTTATTTAATTTCTGTCACTGCATGTCCTATGAAGGATGAAAAACTGTTTTGCTGAACTCAAGCTATGCAGCCACAAATGGAAGAAACCAGTTGCTGACCATTCTTTTCTGATCACATGTCAGTGACAAAGCAAGTAGGCATATGTTCAAAAAAGAAAACTTCAGCTTATAACCATATAAGCCGGTATATTTCCCACTTAAGATTCTGCTTTCCACCAGATTCTCAATTTCCCTATATGTAAACCCTAGAATCATAGAGTACTTACGGTTGGAAAGGATCTTAAGATCATCTAGTTCCAATCCCCCTGCCATGGGCAGGGACACTTCACACTAAACCACATCACCCAAGGCTCTGTTCAACTCAGACTTGAATACGGCCAGGGATGCAGCATTCACAACATCCTTGGGCAACACATTCCTAGTGAGAAAAAGCCCTCATTAACATGCAGACATCATTTCTGCATTGGATATTTTCTGTACTACTTTTTAGTTTAATGACAACATTGCTGTCCATCACTTTGGTGGGAGGTACAAGTGCAGGCTGCAGATGCAATCTAAACTGAATTCCACAGTCAAGATGCACCACGGATGACACGGTCTGGGATGATGGCAGATGCTTGGTATAAGGTTTGTTTGTATTTCACACAAGCATAAAAGGATATATCTTGACTTTCGGAAGTGTGTGGACAGCTCTGCGTCTCATTTGTTAGAATACTGTCTTTTTGGTTTAAATATCATTTTGGGAATCAATTTATATATAAAATTAATAAAGATAAGGGCTGTCTTTTAAAGATTCAATGTCTCATCAAGTGGGGATAGAAGATGGGCTTGAAACGAGAGACATGCAGGGAGTTTGGTGAATTATCAAAGGAAATGAGAAAACACGTGGAAAACACTACAAGTCTCTTTTGGATATTTGTCAAAATGGTACAAAAGCAGGAAGAAGCGAGGAGAGAAACAAAACCACAGTCATTATTGTGAAAAATGAAGTGTATATGAAACACCAGATTTGATCAGAGTGGGAGTCCTTGCAGGAATTCAAAGACAAAAATCTGGAAAATGAGAGCAGCAAAACAAAAAGGAGAAGACTTCAGTGAACACGATGGCAAGAGTACTGGCTCACATCCTGGAGAAGGAACAATGAACTAGAGAGACTGCGCAGGATGGAAACTGTTCTGCAAGAAAACTCAATGGCCGCCCATTGAGATGAGCCCAGAGAGATGGTGAAGGAGACAGTGGGGGAAGAGTCACATGAACAGAACTCAAACTGATAAAGATTTAGCACTGAAAGGAAGTGGGTTTAATATATAGATTTGTGAATGTGTAACAAATATTTCTGTGGTATGGATTTAATGCATCCTAAGCTATGGAATAAGGCAGGATGGAAGAAAATAACCAAAGAAACATAATAAAATGTACCCAAAAAATCATCTAAAAGCCAATGACAAACCCTGGCGGAAAAATGCATTTTAAAGAAACCTGAAATAAAAAGAATTACTGAAGAAAAATCACATGAACTTCAAAATTCTATTCAAACCCAGTATAGAAAGAAGACAGGAAAATACCAAGACAGGAGGAAAACAAAGAATGAACATTTGAAAAGAGGCTAGTTACACTTGGCCTTGGAAGGCCATTAGCAAATCTAGTGAGAGCAACCTTGGAAGTGCGAGGATGGAAAAACCCAAATTTCTGTAAGTCTAAAAAGGCTGGCTTCTCCTTTCACTTACACTTCTGCACTATGGGAAAAGAGATTAACTCAATCAAACAGTGTTGAACAACCAAGCTGACAATTAAAATCTGTTATAATTAATGCCCTGGAGATAGACTTCAGGAAAGAGGGAGTTCAAAAGGTCAAAGACCAACAACAGCAAAAAATGCATCTTTGTAATTTCCACTGGTGTTAAGCATTCATCAACCTTAAATAACCACAAAAAGGATCAGAGGTCTTGAGCAAAATTAATTCATCATTGCAATAAGGATTTATTTTCTCTAGGTTTACTAATTCTTTCAAATCAATTAGCTAATGTGTTTGGTTCACTGAAGATAGAAATTGTTATATTTGTAGTATATGTCCCTCTGATATTCAAAATATTTCGAAAAACTATTGACAAGAACTTCTTGCACAATAAGTTCTTTTAACATACAAGGAACTATCAAATGACTAGAATTGATCATCTTCACTGTATTTTCGCTGTAGATATGCCAATTTTTACTGGAAGAGGAAGAGATGGAAACTTTGCATAAAACATACAATTTTAAAAATATCTGCTCTAAATGTCTGCATAGCCAATTTTTATGGGGACCAGAATTATGAATGGAATAGTTCCCTGGCATGAATTTTTGGGTGTTTATTTGCTCAATTTTGAAGAAATTATTTCTGGGTTTTATTAAAATTATTTTTATTCCAATTAAAATGTTTTTCCCCATTTTAATGAAAACATTTTCCTTAGGCAAGTTTTCCAGAGAAAAGACACTAAATATTAATTCTCATAATCTTTCAGTGTCCACTGAAATTCTGACACACGTGACTTTCAGCATCTGAAAAATCTCTGCTTCTTAGAGCTGTTGATGAATGGGGAAAATCTGAACTGAAATTCAAAGGCAAATTTTCACCATGATCTGTAGAACTTCTCTCAAGTCTAAGGAGTTGCTCTGATTTTAAGCGAGCTCAAGGAAGTGAGTTCTATCTCCAACCCCTATAATCCGATTCTGACACAAATACTTTGTTAATTTAGAATGACCTTGTGCAGCTACTTTTCCCTTTGAAGTCTATGGCAACTGTAGGTGCTTAGCTAGAGGGAGACAAACAAAAATATCCAACTGTCAAAGCACATTTTCAAAAAGGAAGCTTTACACTTTTTAATGATAATACACTGCCAAAGATATTTTTGAAAAACAGTGCAAGCTCTTGAGATTTTAAAACTTAAATTAAAAGAACAACTCAGCTTTTGAACTCTGAAATTAGTGCAAATGTTAACAAATCCTAATTACAGAGTCACCATGAGGTTTCTAGCAACATGAATCAGAAGTCAACAGCTAGAAATTTTACTGTTTCAATTATCTCTTACACACGTGCACATGTGTGCATATAGTCTGTGTGTATACATACATGTAGCTAAATACAAACACAAATACACACACAAAATCGTCTAGTTCAATTAGCTCTTTCAGATGTCTGTATGAACATGTACTTACATACACAGAGTACAATAGGCTGAGCATGAAAACCTATGTGGTGGCCTAAGCAAGCCCTCAAACTGTATCTGCAGCTTTTACGCTGAGAATTTCTGGCTGCAAATAACAGCACTGGAGCAGACTAACCCCTTAACAAGATATGACAGCCTGCTGCAGAAGAGGAAAAAAACTAAAAAAGACAAACTCACACATCATGCTCACAGCTTGATGCTCAGGTATTGATGCCAACAAACCATTTTGGATTACAACAGCTGAATTTAGTCCCAGACCAACATTACTGGTCAGAAGTACAAGAGTGAAGAGAAGGACTCAGGAGGACAGGGTATAAGAGCACAGAGGTGAAGAAAAGGTTCAAAGACAACACTCTCCTGCTGGACAATGCATAGAGCACATCCAGGTGTCATTACATCCATCTTCTATTTCAAAATGCCCACAGACCTACAGAAATGAAGCTTGTTTCATTAAAAGGAGATGAACAATTTAGATAGAAATATACATATGCTTATGCTCCAAAGAAGTCACAAGGAAATTTATTTCAGGACCTCAATTCTGTGAGAGCATGAAATTCAGATCCAAGCGTCTTCTCCATCCTGAAGGATTCTTTGAAACCTATCCTCTTAGGAGAATAATCAATGTCCTGAACATGTTGACAAAAATCATGCAAGTTCAATAGCTGGGCACAGAAGAACAGGTTAAGAATAAAGAAGCAGATCCCCCTGAATTTTCTTAAATTATATTCAAACATAATTTCTAACATCCTTGGCCTTTTTATTTTACCCTATTATGAGCATGCATTATTATTCTTTTAACTCTTTGTCTAGGCTACCCCACCTCCTAAATAAAAATGAAGTGAAAATATAGGCTACTGCAGAGTATCTTATGTATGTAGGAAACACAGGTGTGCCAGAGCCCGTTACTTCAGCTTTTCCCACTAAATATACATATATATAATTTCATATTTTTATCCTTCTCTGAAGCATACTATAGCCAGCTAAGCTTCTCCAAGTCTAAAAATTCAGTACTATATTCTTAAGACACCAGAGCCTAGCTTATAAAATGTCTGTTATTCTGAAGAAATTAATTTTCCCACTGTGTATAGACTTGTTTTCTTTGTGAACTAACTGTGAAATACTAAAAAAAAAAAAAAAAAAAACCACTAAAAAAAATAAAATCACAGCTCTCGTATCTATTTATTCCTGCTAACTGGAGTATTCCAATCCACTGGAGCGCACTCCCCAGTGAGGAGCTGTAGCAGAAACTTTCAAAGCATAGTCCCAAATTTAACTGACAGGGAAGTTAAAAACTCTGTAAATAGTTACAACATACACCTACACTTCGATTTTCACTGGCACAACTATACCTTAAACAGGGCAAGCTATACTGAGAATCATGCTTGCTTCTCTGGGTATGCACTGCTTCAGATAAAGAAAAACCTGCTTTTGCAACAAATTATTGGTTTGTGAAAGCCACTCCCTTCATTTGCCACTGTTTGCAATTCATCTTCTACAAGACTTAACGTGTTTACTTTGGGGTTTTCTCCTTCCCTAGTGAGAAAATGCTGTATAAATTAAGCAGCTTCGAGGGGTTTATGTGTGTCAACTGTCCACCGAAAGGGCTCACTTTTTCTCAGATGACAGTGAAAGTGTGAGAGGATCTTTGCCCATGCAAAAGAGAACCTGAAGTAGCATAAGAAATAATGATTTTTAAATGGTCTAGCATAGATAGTGGCCAACAATTCATAAAAGACATGGTCCAAAGCCAGCTGAAACCATGAGGAATTTTTCCACTGGCTCTAGCGAGTCCTGCATCTAGTCTCGGATGGTCACTAGCTTTACAATGCCAAAAGACAGTAATGCTCTAAACTATGCTGCTGTTGTCATTTCTCCAGGAAATCTTTTTTTTTCAGTATACTTTCAAACTCAATGAAAATCATAACAACGCCAGCACACAAAGCATACCTCTGATTTTTTAAACATAAAATTTGGCTCCAGAAACCCATACATTAGTCTTTACTGCAAAAGAAATAAAGAAAGTAAAGCACCTCCAACAAAACATGCGTGAATCTGATCACAGCTAACAGGCAAGGAGTTGTTTTCAATGCATGATCAAAACACAAGTTAAAAATCAAAAACCCCAATGCATGATCAGATATCCTGATGTATAGCCTAGCTGTGTAACTATTAAGCGAAGGCTTAAAAAACCAAAAGAGACCCCCCCCTCCCCCCAGGTGATGTTAAACAGCATATGAACACGTTTACAAAGCTAACAGACCCTACGCTACTTTAGCCATCAGCATGATGCTTTCTCTTAATATTCAGCCACAGGAAATTAAAAGTAGAAAATTATATTAAGACAGTTCACAATCCAAACAGAAAACATTAAGAAGTCTCAAAACACTGCCTTTCCATAGACAGAATAAAGTGTGGGGTTTGTTTGGGTTTTTTCTTAATTCAAGCCAGTTGCGTAGAACGTTTTCTCCCAAAACCTTTTTTTCCTCTTTTGGGGGGAGTCACAACTTTGGAAAGGCAAGTTGCTTTAAATAAATACTAGTTAATGACTTTGACTGTCTTGTACAACTGCTAGTATTTTTAGTTGATATTGTCTTTCTGACCTGTAATCCTTCAACTAGAACAAGGACCTAGCTTAATGTTTGTTAAATTTAGACAGCACAACTATCCACTATTACCCCCCTCCCTCCACTGCTGCACTAATCTCCCACGCCAGCTGCTCAAATGTTTACATTTAAAGGGCTTTCTCTGTGCAGAAACAGTCCTGCACAGTATCTCTCATCAGTACATCTGCCAGAATCAAGGCAAGAAAAGCTTCACTCCTGGAATTCTTGATTAATAAATAGTCTTAAATGTTTCTCCTTCCCTTCCCCCTTCTGCCAAATCTGCTGCCATTAGGTTTTTATAAGGCAAACCTCCACAGTGCACTTTCGTGGCCTGACTCTTGTCCTATGCAAACAACTGTAAATCAGAACAAGCTCCGTTTAGAGTCAGTGAAATCACACCAACTCTGTGCTGAAACTGAGAGAGATCAAAACCAAGATGTGTAGCTGAGCCTTTCCTGGGATGGAAAGAAAAAATGTTACAATTGGAGGAGGGAAGCGCGGGGGAACCAAATACTAAAAGTCATAAATCTACTGGCAATCTCTCCATCTCACCATGTCAGTATACTTCAGAGGCTGCCTACGCAGCTCACGTCCTAGACATTGGCTGCACCTGGTGCTCTCACCCAGGTCACTGAGGCACTGAACCAGCAAAACACTGAAGCAGGTGCTTGGTATGACACTGAAAAAGCCAGTGGGTCCAATGCCTACAGCTACTCACCTATTTAAGAACCCTTCAAGGTTACCTCCAGCTATTCGCTTTGTTTTCTCTTCTGGCCTTCCAGCTGACCATTTATAAACCCAGAAATGCTTTCCTTAGTTTCTCTGCAAATTTTGAGATCTGCTGAAAAGTGTAAATGATATTAAGAAAAAAAAAAAAATTGAAGAAAGTTGATCTGACTGGAGGTATTATTATTTCATGCTGTTGTAAAAGTCTTTAAGAAGACAAACTGTTATTTGTCAATCCTCCCCCTCTTCAGCTTGCATCCCAAAATGCTGTGAAAATTAAGAAGAAATATTGAACACTGGAGAGTCAGAGAAAAAGCCATGTCTAAAATTATTTGTAATCATTTCTGCTAAGAAAAAGGAAAGATCTGTATTTGAGTTGCACATAGAAGACCAATAAAATCCAATTTAACAGTTGTTTGTTAGAAAAGTGAAAAGAATGTGAAACAGAAACACGGGCTACAGGCATTAAAAGGTCTTTCAGTAGTGATGAAGAAATGAGCTGCACACACAGTACTTCATGATAGTCAGACTGAGCTTCACACAACTCCTCTGAGTTAGAGAGAGACTAACAAGGCCCACTAAGTCTCACATAGGTTTGACTTTGCATGAGAAAACTAAGCCAGAAAGTTCACTAAGGAAAACTTCCCCATCAAAGTGAAATGCATTGTGTCCTGTCAGCAAATGTTGTTTTGCAAATCCTCCCTCACCTGCCATAAGATGTTATTGAGACACATGGTTTCACACGCTACCAAGCAGCAAAGTTTTGCCAACGAACAATAACGCGCAGAACAAATACATGTGGAAATCATGAGATCATCTAATTAAAAGAAATGTTATTGTTTGCCACTAGTTTTAATGAAATCGAGTCTTCACTGTCCACAGAAGAGGCTGGAAAAGAACCAAATCCCTATTAGTGCTCATGCCTCAGAAATCGTTTGCAAAAGAAAGAAATTATACCTTAACTGGTGTTGAAAATCTCCACTGTATCTAAAAATCTACATATGGTAATAGGATTTTAAACTAACATAATAAATCTATCATTATATGTGATTCAAATTATGCCTCTATAGAAACAGGTGTTACTGTCTAAAAAAAAACCCAAACGTTTTCATTGTATTAGAAATACGGAGTCCATGACATACAATTAGCCATTTCTGATTTCATCTAATAAAGGGCATTAGCATAAACACACACTAATCCTTTCACTACAGTAGTTATATTTGAAAGCTTTACAAGAAATAATTTGGACATACATCATTAAATAAAGCAGAAATGGACTTTGCAGTGGAATTAGTAATTCCCTCCCTTGTTCCCAGATCATCCCAAACTTAAATATAAAAACCATTTTACATACACAGAAATATGTGAAAGACTTTTTTAAGGAACTACACCTCTGCTTATCCAATCAGGCAGAGAAGCCCGATCCTGGGATAAACATTTCTTTAAAGGTGGTATTTTCCAGAACACTACATGCTCACCAGTTACACTAAGAACAATATACTGAACTAATTATGAGTGAATATGAATTACAAGGTTATTATACACTATTAAGGGGCTCTGGTAATATTAAAAGCCAAGAAAGCAAAGCCTGAGCGGTTGAGATGCTAGAAAAATCTCAAATGGAATTTGTCTTTTGTTTTAATGTTCTTTTATTAATGCAAATTAAAAGCCATTGCTCTTATTAGCTGCTGCTCTATTCTATTTTTTCCAGAACTTTTCAGTAAAATCAGTTACAAAAGATGAATCAGACATTAAAGGATTTGGGTGGTTAAGGGTGTGTCACCAGGTCTTAATTAAACATCCGAGGGAGATAGCTGAGCCAACTTGAGCCAGACCAATCGGGTACATCCACAGTACGGAGTATGATGCCATGCAGCCCAGGACTGGAAGCTGAACTGCCTCACATAAGCCTAACTTACCGTGCTCCTGTTAGGCTGGGCCTCCCCAGCTCACACTACTTTGTGCTTTCCCTTCAATAAGTTTGTGACACATACCCTTCTGATATGCTTACTCCCATTTTGATGCTTGAATTCTGCTTCTGAGTGTGACAAATTGTCCTGTGTTTGGCAGTAGCAGTCGTTTTTCTCCTTCTTGGTGGCTGGTGTGGAGCTGTGGTTTGTTGTTTTGTTTTTTTTTACTTTCGGCTTGTGAGCAGTGTTGATAACACCAATGTTTCAGTTACTGCTTAGTACATTTTGGTCTGGCCAAGGACTTTCTGAGTCTCATGCT